>BSQZ01000001.1:4470000-4710000 GCA_033239005.1 Lamellibrachia satsuma | reverse complement strand
ATAGGAATATGTTCTTCAAACTTAAAGAAGGCAGTAGAACCAGAGGACACGAAGCAGCATTAGTTAAGGAACAGTGTAGGTTGCACATGAGAAAGTACTCTTTCTCACAGAGGGTGATAAATGAATGGAACAAACTGACAAATGATTGTGTTAATGCTAGTAGTGTGAATACGTTTAAAAATAGAATTGACAGATATATGATAAGGGCGGGCTACACATAGATGACAAAATTGTTGGACTCTCGATAAGCCAATGGCTTCCTTGTCCACTTGCCATCTGGAACTTGTTGTTTGGGATGGCAATCTTGTTAAATATTGTTAAACAGCAAAATGGCAAAACACACCATTGAGCCAGTGTCGCCATCTTGCGGGTTATTTACAACCAAATGTATACCTTGGAAATGTTTGACAGTAATCAATTATTTTCCCGTGTTGTTGAAATGTATATCAAGCGCATAGCTTTTTCGAGCACATCAACATTGTTTTCTTGAGGTAGTTATATCTAGCACTAGCACGAGTCTATAAAATTCCTGTCTTAGTTTTATTTAGTATTAGATGTCTGCATGGCAGTCATGCAATTTCTTGAACTTTGGTGGCACAATTCCAAAATGGCGGACAACGCGGGCGAGTGGTGCTTGATAGAAAGCGATCCAGGTGTTTTTACAGAATTAATTAAAGGTTTTGGTGAGTGTTATTGTTACAAACAGGTGAATATAAAATTTCCATGGCATCGTGCATAATTTAAATGTCACGGATGTTATGAGCATTATGTTCTGTTTCGTTTTCAAGACACATGGTGGTCGTGAGCGGCGAAGACGTATTATTGCATGTCCATCTGTGCCGTAAAAACAGCCTACGCAATAACTCCTGACACGATAATTTTATTCATGATTGACGGGTAAACCTGCACACTTAGTTAAACTTAAGCCCATACAAACCCTATTGCATAATTATACATGTGCTGTCAAGGACAAACCACGGTGCATTAATTTATGCTTCCTTACAGGCGTGAAGGGGGTACAGGTTGAAGAATTATGGAGTCTGGACCCTGAAAATTTCGAAAATATCAGGTAGCGGTTTACACTGATTAGATTAATTTGTTTGGAGAACCATGGCATAATGCAAAATAGTGATTAAAATACATATGCCAAAATATTATTTATGTTGAACAAACCAGTTTTTATATTTTAAATCACTGTGTGCCCGCATGTAATATTATGCTGTGCATGTGTGAATTCATATAATTTAATTAGTGGCCATTGTTAAAATTGTACTGATCATCGCTTCTCATTTCTCAATCATGAGCAGTCGTATCACAATTATATAGATATGTCAAAAGCAATATTCCATTAAATGCTGCACTGGAAGAAATTTCAGTTAAATTTAAATTACAAGTCCTCTTTTCAGATTAATCATAGACATAATACAAATTGCCTGTAACATATTAAAATGATCATCATAGTTATGCATATATTAATTTTTTTCCGCTTTGAACATTGTCATTTAACGTCTTTGCTCGACATATTATGTTTAGCGCATGTATGTTTTTTCAGGCCTGTTCAAGGTTTAATCTTCTTATTTAAATGGAAAGCTGATGATGAGCCCCAAGGTTCTGTGGTTCATGACACTCGCAGACAGAGTATCTTCTTTGCCAAACAGGTGAGTGACATATCAGAGGAACATTTCTGTCCATATAGAGACATTGATCTACCATTGGTTTGCTCACAGGCCTGTGCCAATATTAGAATGATTAGAAAGTACTTAGCGATGTATGTAACTGATGGTATTGAATGGACAAAACATGTCTATATGAACATGTATGTAACTGATGCTGGCAAGGTATTGAATGGACAAAACATATCTATATGAACATGTATGAAGTAAATGAATGAGTAAAATAGCATTATTTTTATGTTTTATAAAATAATTCATTGGGAAACAGAAAGAAACTTGTTTGTTCTAAACCTGCTGATTATATATTCTTGCTAATGTGCAGGGATGCATGTATGTGTAACAAATGTTGGTGTGCACGCGTTATGTGGGCTTTCACTAGGCTACACACTTGGAAATCAGGTAAGCAGAAAAATAATAATTTTCTGAGTAAAACAACACCCTAACATGATACCATTGTGATAAGTGTAGTACTTTCTAATTGTATTATTTCACACATGTATGCACATTTTATATATATATATATATATATATATATATATATATATATATATATAAATCTTGCCGGTGTATTGTGGCATTATAAGTTACATTTGTAACCCAAGGCTGCACGTCAAGTTCTAATGGACGTGAAAATTACTTGACAAACTGATTTATTTCTCCACATTCAGGAAACTTTCCACATATATGTGAATATGTGGCCTTTGTGTGAGTTGTGATGGCTCTTTAAACACATAGAATAATTACGACAAATTCATTATTGAAGTTGTCTCCCACAGGTGATCAACAATGCGTGTGCAACACAGGCGATCATCAGCATCTTACTCAACTGTAATCATGAAGACCTACAATTGGGCAACACGCTGACATCATTCAAAGAATTTGCCCAGAGTTTTGATCCTGCTGTAAGTCTGGTTTGAGAAATATAGAAACTGATGCCCATCCCTTCTGACCAGCCATCCTTATGGACCAGGGACTGATGCCCATCCCTTCTGACCAGCCATCCTTATGGACCAGGGACTGATGCCCATCCCTTCTGACCAGCCATCCTTATGGACCAGGGACTGATGCCCATCCCTTCTGACCAGCCATCCTTATGGACCAGGGACTGATGCCCATCCCTTCTGACCAGCCATCCTTATGGACCAGGGACTGATGCCCATCCCTTCTGACCAGCCATCCTTATGGACCAGGGACTGATGCCCATCCCTTCTGACCAGCCATCCTTATGGACCAGGGACTGATGCCCATCCCTTCTGACCAGCCATCCTTATGGACCAGGGACTGATTCCCATCCCTTCTGACCAGCCATCCTTATGGACCAGGGACTGATTCCCATCCCTTCTGACCAGCCATCCTTATGGACCAGGGACTGATGCCCATCCCTTCTGACCAGCCATCCTTATGGACCAGGGACTGATGCCCATCCCTTCTGACCAGACGTCCTTATGGACCAGGGTCAGGGCCGGGTCAATTCAGTTCCCGAAGAAGACAGCCGGCTGTTGCCGAAACGTCGTAGTAAAGATTAAATTTTATAGTTGTGATTAAAAGAAAATCTATTTTATATTATTCTCCCAATTTGACAAACATTTTCACAAACATTTCAGTTCCTTTTTACCTATTCCAATTTTCTTTCAAATGATTCCATTCAAGCAAGTCAGTTCCAGAGGTATATTGACAATATCTCCTTTATGTACAAATGCAGTTTTATCGTACACAGTACACCTTATACCGTACACTCAGTTGTGATAGTCACTGCTATTGTAAATTCACAATATTAGAATTTCACTGATTCTTCTGTTGGCTTGTAACTGAAAAACTTACTGTGTTTTGTTACAGACAAAAGGACTCGCACTAAGCAACTCCGATGTAATACGGGAAGTGCACAATAGCTTTGCCAGGTGAGATTGGGGTCTGTGCCTACTTTGGTAGGTTTTAACTGTACTGAATTTCATAGATAATTGATTCGTGTACACACTTTTCACCACCAGACTTCGCCAGGGGACATTTCGCCAACATATGAGGAGTCAGACATTTTGCCAACCATGGTTTTGAGATTTTTTTTATATTTCTATTTATTTAATGTTATATAACTCTTAGTGACTTTATTAACATTATGATCAACAAAAGCAATATGAACACATTCAACATAGTATACTTATTGTTCATCACATGACTGATCAAATCAAGATACAGAATAAAATCTAATAAATCACTGTTTTCTTTTAATTTCCTAAAGTATTTGCAAGGAAAATCAAAGTGCTGTTGAGCAGTACTTTGAGCTGCCACAACTTTCTCTTCAGCTTTTTACAATGTATCTTGTTAAATGTAAATTTTTTCTCTAATCATTAGACACTTCATTTAATTATTTTTTTAACATATACTATTTATTTTTATAAACTAAATTTATGTTAAACCATACAATAAATTCACCGTTTATTAAGACATTTATTTCAGTTAACTAATACATTTGGCGCACCAGAACTACAAATTAAATAAAATGGTTGGCAAAATGTCCCATACCTCACTCGATACCTCACTGGTTGGCGAAATGTCCTTTGATGAAGTGTCTGTTGGCAACACTTCCTGCATTCACCAATCAGGACTGCGGTCAGATCCACAATGAACAAGCCCTGGATAAATTGCTAATTCACTTCAGGTATAATTAAGAAAGTGTAACTGGTGACATTCAGCGAAAATCAATCAGAAACAGCATATTTCATTTGCTGCAGACAGCAGATGTTTGAGTTTGACCAGAAGGACTCGAAGAAAGATGACGACGTCTTTCACTTTGTTGGTTACCTGCCCATTGACGGGCGACTCTATGAACTTGACGGCCTCAAAGAAGGACCAATTGATCTCGGTATGACTATTTGAATGCAGTATGAATTTAATTTGTGTGTAATTTACTTTGTTCATAAAACAGTTTCATTATTAATTTGTCAAGTGCAATAACATGTTATGGAACATTTTAGTAGAAAACAAGGCAGCCAGGTGTAGCATGTTAAACAGTGATACAATAAAACATAAGACGTATGATGGATACAATCATATTACCTTTTTTTAGAAAACAAATGCAAGCAACCTTCTACACACTTATATCACAGCCATTTTGTTACTCTGTAAACGTATCATTGATTAATTATCATATGATTTGCAGAAATGAAAGTATTAAAAGAAACTTAAGAATTGTTAATGTACATGGTACAGTTCTATAGGCAGTTGTGTTTTAGGTGTTGTTCTATAGGCAGTTGTTGTATTTTAGATGCTGTTCTATAGGCAGTTGTTGTGTTTTAGGTGCTGTTCTATAGGCAGTTGTTGTGTTTTAGGTGCTGTTCTATAGGCAGTTGTTGTGTTTTAGGTACAGTTCTATAGGCAGTTGTTGTGTTTTAGATGCTGTTCTATAGGCAGTTGTTGTGTTTTAGGTGCTGTTCTATAGGCAGTTGTTGTGTTTTAGGTGCTGTTCTATAGGCAGTTGTTGTGTTTTAGGTGCTGTTCTATAGGCAGTTGTTGTGTTTTAGGTGCTGTTCTATAGGCAGTTGTTGTGTTTTAGGTGCTGTTCTATAGGCAGTTGTTGTGTTTTAGGTGCTGTTCTATAGGCAGTTGTTGTGTTTTAGGTACAGTTCTATAGGCAGTTGTTGTGTTTTAGGTGCTGTTCTATAGGCAGTTGTTGTATTTTAGGTACAGTTCTATAGGCAGTTGTTGTGTTTTAGGTGTTGTTCTATAGGCAGTTGTTGTGTTTTAGGTGCTGTTCTATAGGCAGTTGTTGTGTTTTAGGTGCTGTTCTATAGGCAGTTGTTGTGTTTTAGGTGCTGTTCTATAGGCAGTTGTTGTGTTTTAGGTGCTGTTCTATAGGCAGTTGTTGTGTTTTAGGTGCTGTTCTATAGGCAGTTGTTGTGTTTTAGGTACAGTTCTATAGGCAGTTGTTGTGTTTTAGGTACTGTTCTATAGGCAGTTGTTGTATTTTAGGTACAGTTCTATAGGCAGTTGTTGTGTTTTAGGTGCTGTTCTATAGGCAGTTGTTGTGTTTTAGGTGCTGTTCTATAGGCAGTTGTTGTGTTTTAGGTGCTGTTCTATAGGCAGTTGTTGTGTTTTAGGTGCTGTTCTATAGGCAGTTGTTGTGTTTTAGGTGCTGTTCTATAGGCAGTTGTTGTGTTTTAGGTGCTGTTCTATAGGCAGTTGTTGTGTTTTAGGTACAGTTCTATAGGCAGTTGTTGTGTTTTAGGTGCTGTTCTATAGGCAGTTGTTGTATTTTAGGTACAGTTCTATAGGCAGTTGTTGTGTTTTAGGTGCTGTTCTATAGGCAGTTGTTGTGTTTTAGGTGTTGTTCTATAGGCAGTTGTTGTGTTTTAGGTGCTGTTCTATAGGCAGTTGTTGTGTTTTAGGTGCTGTTCTATAGGCAGTTGTTGTGTTTTAGGTACAGTTCTATAGGCAGTTGTTGTGTTTTAGGTGTTGTTCTATAGGCAGTTGTTGTGTTTTAGGTGCTGTTCTATAGGCAGTTGTTGTGTTTTAGGTGCTGTTCTATAGGCAGTTGTTGTGTTTTAGGTGCTGTTCTATAGGCAGTTGTTGTGTTTTAGGTACAGTTCTATAGGCAGTTGTTGTGTTTTAGGTACAGTTCTATAGGCAGTTGTTGTGTTTTAGGTGTTGTTCTATAGGCAGTTGTTGTGTTTTAGGTGCTGTTCTATAGGCAGTTGTTGTGTTTTAGGTGCTGTTCTATAGGCAGTTGTTGTGTTTTAGGTGCTGTTCTATAGGCAGTTGTTGTGTTTTAGGTGCTGTTCTATAGGCAGTTGTTGTGTTTTAGGTGCTGTTCTATAGGCAGTTGTTGTGTTTTAGGTGCTGTTCTATAGGCAGTTGTTGTATTTTAGGTACAGTTCTATAGGCAGTTGTTGTGTTTTAGGTGTTGTTCTATAGGCAGTTGTTGTGTTTTAGGTGCTGTTCTATAGGCAGTTGTTGTGTTTTAGGTGCTGTTCTATAGGCAGTTGTTGTGTTTTAGGTGCTGTTCTATAGGCAGTTGTTGTGTTTTAGGTGCTGTTCTATAGGCAGTTGTTGTGTTTTAGGTGCTGTTCTATAGGCAGTTGTTGTGTTTTAGGTGCTGTTCTATAGGCAGTTGTTGTATTTTAGGTACAGTTCTATAGGCAGTTGTTGTGTTTTAGGTGTTGTTCTATAGGCAGTTGTTGTGTTTTAGGTGCTGTTCTATAGGCAGTTGTTGTGTTTTAGGTGCTGTTCTATAGGCAGTTGTTGTGTTTTAGGTACAGTTCTATAGGCAGTTGTTGTGTTTTAGGTGCTGTTCTATAGGCAGTTGTTGTATTTTAGGTACAGTTCTATAGGCAGTTGTTGTGTTTTAGGTGCTGTTCTATAGGCAGTTGTTGTGTTTTAGGTGTTGTTCTATAGGCAGTTGTTGTGTTTTAGGTGCTGTTCTATAGGCAGTTGTTGTGTTTTAGGTGCTGTTCTATAGGCAGTTGTTGTGTTTTAGGTACAGTTCTATAGGCAGTTGTTGTGTTTTAGGTGCTGTTCTATAGGCAGTTGTTGTGTTTTAGGTGCTGTTCTATAGGCAGTTGTTGTGTTTTAGGTGCTGTTCTATAGGCAGTGGGTGTGTTTTAGGTGCTGTTCTATAGGCAGTTGTTGTGTTTTAGGTACAGTTCTATAGGCAGTTGTTGTGTTTTAGGTACAGTTCTATAGGCAGTTGTTGTGTTTTAGGTGTTGTTCTATAGGCAGTTGTTGTGTTTTAGGTGCTGTTCTATAGGCAGTTGTTGTGTTTTAGGTGCTGTTCTATAGGCAGTTGTTGTGTTTTAGGTGCTGTTCTATAGGCAGTTGTTGTGTTTTAGGTACAGTTCTATAGGCAGTTGTTGTGTTTTAGGTGCTGTTCTATAGGCAGTTGTTGTATTTTAGGTACAGTTCTATAGGCAGTTGTTGTGTTTTAGGTGTTGTTCTATAGGCAGTTGTTGTGTTTTAGGTGTTGTTCTATAGGCAGTTGTTGTGTTTTAGGTGCTGTTCTATAGGCAGTTGTTGTGTTTTAGGTGTTGTTCTATAGGCAGTTGTGTTTTAGGTGCTGTTCTATAGGCAGTTGTTGTGTTTTAGGTGCTGTTCTATAGGCAGTTGTTGTGTTTTAGGTGCTGTTCTATAGGCAGTTGTTGTGTTTTAGGTGCTGTTCTATAGGCAGTTGTTGTGTTTTAGGTGCTGTTCTATAGGCAGTTGTTGTGTTTTAGGTGCTGTTCTATAGGCAGTTGTTGTGTTTTAGGTGCTGTTCTATAGGCAGTTGTTGTGTTTTAGGTGCTGTTCTATAGGCAGTTGTTGTGTTTTAGGTGCTGTTCTATAGGCAGTTGTTGTGTTTTAGGTGCTGTTCTATAGGCAGTTGTTGTGTTTTAGGTGCTGTTCTATAGGCAGTTGTTGTATTTTAGGTGCTGTTCTATAGGCAGTTGTTGTATTTTAGGTGCTGTTCTATAGGCAGTTGTTGTGTTTTAGGTGCTGTTCTATAGGCAGTTGTATTTTAGGTGTTGTTCTATAGGCAGTTGTTGTGTTTTAGGTGCTGTTCTATAGGCAGTTGTTGTGTTTTAGGTGCTGTTCTATAGGCAGTTGTTGTGTTTTAGGTGCTGTTCTATAGGCAGTTGTTGTGTTTTAGGTGCTGTTCTATAGGCAGTTGTTGTGTTTTAGGTGCTGTTCTATAGGCAGTTGTTGTGTTTTAGGTGCTGTTCTATAGGCAGTTATTGTGTTTTAGGTGCTGTTCTATAGGCAGTTGTTGTGTTTTAGGTGCTGTTCTATAGGCAGTTGTTGTGTTTTAGGTACAGTTCTATAGGCAGTTGTTGTGTTTTAGGTGCTGTTCTATAGGCAGTTGTTGTATTTTAGGTACAGTTCTATAGGCAG
Source organism: Lamellibrachia satsuma (assembly GCA_033239005.1). Classification (NCBI taxonomy): domain Eukaryota; kingdom Metazoa; phylum Annelida; class Polychaeta; order Sabellida; family Siboglinidae; genus Lamellibrachia; species Lamellibrachia satsuma. The sequence continues at coordinate 4,701,469 of BSQZ01000001.1, read as the reverse complement.
TTGTTGTGTTTTAGGTGTTGTTCTATAGGCAGTTGTTGTGTTTTAGGTGCTGTTCTATAGGCAGTTGTTGTGTTTTAGGTGCTGTTCTATAGGCAGTTGTTGTGTTTTAGGTGCTGTTCTATAGGCAGTTGTTGTGTTTTAGGTGCTGTTCTATAGGCAGTTGTTGTGTTTTAGGTGCTGTTCTATAGGCAGTTGTTGTGTTTTAGGTGCTGTTCTATAGGCAGTTGTTGTGTTTTAGGTGCTGTTCTATAGGCAGTTGTTGTATTTTAGGTGCTGTTCTATAGGCAGTTGTTGTATTTTAGGTGCTGTTCTATAGGCAGTTGTTGTATTTTAGGTGCTGTTCTATAGGCAGTTGTTGTGTTTTAGGTGCTGTTCTATAGGCAGTTGTATTTTAGGTGTTGTTCTATAGGCAGTTGTTGTGTTTTAGGTGCTGTTCTATAGGCAGTTGTTGTGTTTTAGGTGCTGTTCTGTAGGCAGTTGTTGTATTTTAGGTGTTGTTCTATAGGCAGTTGTTGTGTTTTAGGTGCTGTTACACCCACGAAAGACTGGCTAGATGTTGTAAGGCCAATAATAGAAAGACGTATACAGAAGTAAGCAGCTTGTCGTAAATGTAACATTTCTCTTTGTCATTCATCTGTGCAATTTTACATCAATCTTGTCATAACACTAACCCTAACCTAGCCCTGTAGTAAATAATAAGTTTTGATAATGTAATCATCTTTAACCAAGCCTACACATACATGGACTTATATCAACATAATTATTCAATTTTCATCCTGACACATTTATTTTGTCTACCTGCCATCCCAAATATTTTGTCTACCTACAATCCCATATATTTTGTCTACTTACCATCCCAAATATTAAACAGTGCAGAAGCTACTTTAGATGCCGTAGCTGAAATAGTGCATTTAAAATCCTAGTAAATTATATATTTTATAGATGAAACTGATGCCAAAGATGGAAAGATTTCTAAAATCTATGCTGTGCTTGGAAATGTTTAGATACAGTGATGGCGAGATCCACTTCAACCTGATGGCTATTGTGTCCGATCGCAAGATGATTTACCAGAGGAGAATAGAGGAAATCCTTAAAAAGACACAGGTAAACAGTTATGTTTATATAAAAAAACTTTTTTCGTTAAAATATTTCAGACATTATAATTCTTCTTTCTTCTCATTTCCATTAATCCCTTGGGGGGGACGCATAACGAGTTCTGTTCTTGCTTCTCAATGACTTGTCTCCATCTCTCTCGTTCTTCTGCCATTTTCTCCCATTCTCTGCTGTTCACCTGCTTTTTCAAGATTCCTCTTCACACTGTCCCACACCTTGATTCTGGTCTTCCCTGTCTCCTGCCACCTCTTCTATTTCCATGCTCTCTTTGTCATTCTCTTTTCATTATCACAGAGGCCCATCCAAGATAAGCCTCCTAGTTCCCAAGCAAATTGGCTTTCGCACTGATTTCATGCTTTTTGTCTGAACGTTCCTTGTTCATATTGTATTTGTTATGCTTTGTGTGAGCAAGTATCATAAACTATATGTGAAATGAAAGCTAATTAAATTATCTTTTGAATGGTGTGCATTTTATAAATGTAGGTCCATCTTAACTTTACCATATATATTTGTTTATAAATGTTTGAGTTCAATAAAAAAATTAATTTATAATTACAGTCAGGTAATCAGTTGACTTCAGATACCATAATGACAATGATTAATTATTTTTAAACGCAAGTATTAAGTTCTGAATGAAATGGTAAGAAAAAAATTATCCATTACAAAGTTATGGTATATTTTATCAAATAAGGTAATTACCAAAAATCACAAAATGTGTCACCATTTTGTCTTCATTTTGAAAAATATCAGTTTTAAAAGAACGACAGCTAAATTGATTGCATTTTTTTCTTGAACTTGAAACAACTAGAAAACAGTTATTCTCGCATCAACATCGTTGCCATTGTGCACGGCATGAATGACATCAGCCATTTTGCGATAACAACGAAAATCAACACTTTATTTAGTAATTTACTACGATCAAAATCAGTCGAAAATTTAAACAGACCAGTATGTAAAAACCAGAAGTGTCCCGGGCCAGTATGCGTACACACATCTTGCGACGTCATAGGAATATGTGTATGCATACATGAAGTAATTCGATAGGCCTATGCGCCTATGCTATAACTACACAAACAGTCGTAGTCGGTCATAGAAAGGGTAACTACGTAAAAAGTCAGTCAGGATAGAAAGAGTTAAGGTATCCTAACCATCAACTACCCTCAATTTCTCGTGTTTCTTCGTTCCAATTTATTCTCGTAATTCTACTATCCTCCATCTGTTATCTTATTTCACTCTACATAGTCTGCTGACCCAGTTGTTCTCTGTAGCTTCTCCTGTCTGTCAGCGCAAGTCTTCCCAATCCAAAAACATAATTCATGTTATGATTTATATGCAGGAAAGTGGCATGGAGACTGATGAGTTGACATCAGAAATACACCATCTTCAGATGCTTATGAAAGATGAAGAAATGAAGATGCAGAAATACAAGGTAACATTCTGAATTAATTTTCCTGTCTTTCCATATGACCCAGAATAAACTACAAGTTTTGTGAAACAGTGACCAATGTTCCTCTGGGAAAGCATATAATATGGAGAAAGAATATTTGATACAGATGACAATATTATATCAGTTTACCACAAGGCCTCCAACAATATGAAACAAAGATCACAAGCGGTTCATATAAGTATGATTTGCGCTGTATCCAACTTTTTATCAAAGTGAAAAACACTTGAGGTGTTTACATAATGTACTGATTTGATATATTAGTAAATATTTTGACTAAATATATAATTTCTGTTTTGTTGTTTAGACTGAAAATATTCGACGAAGACACAATTACATGCCATTCATCATGGAGCTGCTGAAGGCTCTTGCAAAGGAAGGCAAACTCGTGGAGATGGTTGAAAAGGTACAATAGATATAGCAGTCTAATTACTTGGTAGCTTTAAAGAGAGTGTTGTCATAAGGAATTCCAACTCTTAAGTTAAAATGTTCAAAACTTTGGTAAGGCATACAAAATGTAATGCATAGGTGTATACATTTAGTAATAATAAATATGAAAACTTCTATCACAACTAAATCCTCAGAATTTCCGAGCTGAGAGGTGAATAAAAACGAAAGGGTTAGGCAGTCTCGACATAGAGTGTTAAATTACACACACAGATTCATTATTTCCTCTGTTTTAGAAATTGGCATCCTATGTATTGTTTCATGCTCAGCTGATACTTTTGCAAACTGGTTTGCATTGCATGGAATGTAATTTAGTTTTGTGTACTTTGCAATTTTTTTTTTACCCATGATGTGTACATTTTTATATATATATATATATATATATATATATATATATATATATATATATTGTAACTTGTTTTGCATGTACTTTTACTGCATGACGTGTGTATTTATATATATATATATATATATATATATATATATATATATATATATATATTACTTGTACTGTATGCATATATATATATATATGTATGCATATATATATATATATATATATATATATATATATATATATACATATATATATATATGGGCTTTTGCATGAAATAAAACATTATCATTGTTATTATTTCCTATTGTTATTGAATATTAATGTCTTGCAGGCCCAGGAGCAAGTGGCAGAGCGCAAAAAGAAACAGAAAGTGCAAACGGCGAGCACAGAGGCATAACAATCACTGCACACTGTTGGCGTACCAGGCCTTGGTGCTGGTGTGCAATGGTCTTGTGGTGTATGCAATGCTGCAGACATATCAAATACTCTGAGCAAAGAGTGGGCAGTAAGACGGTGATATTGGATAAGCTCCGATATTTTTTCCATTGTGGTTGCGACTGGCGCAGATATTATTTGAAATTCTCTATTCGTTATACACCGAATGTTATGCCAGTGCTCTTAAAAAGCCTTGAAGATGTTTTATGCAAATTCTCTATCATATTTTAGTTACTTCTGCGACTCTGATTAGCATGAAACATTTAACTTGATCGGAAGGTATGTGCAAAAGTTATATACCACTTTAATAATAACTTGTCATTGTCTAGTCACATTTCACTTACTGCTGTATACAAACATACCTGTAGTATTCTTGGAAACACCCAGTCACTCTTACAGTTCCGCTGTCTGAAGAAAGACAGTTTCGATTTGTGTACTACAGTGGGCTGAGCACGAAACTATAATTACATATGTGATGTGTTATTTTATGGCACTTGTAATATGTTGTTCGTGTACATCTTGGATTTCATATTAATAAATGACCAACAGCAGGTGCATGTATCGTGTAGTTCAACTGTAAATGATCAACAGCAGGTGCATGTATCGTGTAGTTCAACTGTGAATGACTAACGGCAGGTGCATGTATCGTATAATTCAACTGTAAATGATCAACAGCAGGTGCATATATCGTGTAGTTCAACTGTACATGATCAACAGCAGGTGCATGTATCGTATAATTCAACTGTAAATGCACTATAGCGTAACGTTGACCGTTTAATGCTCAAGTACAGTGACAATATAAACCATCTGAACACAACCTACGCTGTTAAAATGAACAAAACTCGCTTGGGCTTATTCAACGCTTTTCTCTTGAAACTCTCAATGCATATTTTAATGCTACACTATGAATAGTGCCAGTCTTGTATTTGATCTGATCTTTTAGTCCAACGGTAAAGCATCGTCTACCTTGCCACACCACCATTCGTTGCCCTGCACTTTGTCAGATCTGTTCAGGCAAACACCAGTTCACCTTCTCTTGGAAGCATCCAACTCGTGCACTGATTACGCTTATTCGGTTATAATGTGTGCTTAGCTCTCTGGACGGTTATAATGTGTGCTTAGCTCTCTGGACGGTTATAATGTGTGCTTAGCTCTCTGGACGGTTATAATGTGTGCTTAGCTCTCTGGACGGTTATAATGTGTGCTTAGCTCTCTGGACGGTTATAATGTGTGCTTAGCTCTCTGGACGGTTATAATGTGTGCTTAGCTCTCTGGACGGTTATAATGTGTGCTTAGCTCTCTGGACGGTTATAATGTGTGCTTAGCTCTCTGGACGGTTATAATGTGTGCTTAGCTCTCTGGACGGTTATAATGTGTGCTTAGCTCTCTGGACGGTTATAATGTGTGCTTAGCTCTCTGGACGGTTATAATGTGTGCTTAGCTCTCTGGACGGTTATAATGTGTGCTTAGCTCTCTGGACGGTTATAATGTGTGCTTAGCTCTCTGGACGGTTATAATGTGTGCTTAGCTCTCTGGACGGTTATAATGTGTGCTTAGCTCTCTGGACGGTTATAATGTTTGCTTAGCTCTCTGGACGGTTATAATGTGTGCTTAGCTCTCTGGACGGTTATAATGTGTGCTTAGCTCTCTGGACGGTTATAATGTGTGCTTAGCTCTCTGGACGGTTATAATGTGTGCTTAGCTCTCTGGACGGTTATAATGTGTGCTTAGCTCTCTGGACGGTTATAATGTGTGCTTAGCTCTCTGGACGGTTATAATGTGTGCTTAGCTCTCTGGACGGTTATAATGTGTGCTTAGCTCTCTGGACGGTTATAATGTGTGCTTAGCTCTCTGGACGGTTATAATGTGTGCTTAGCTCTCTGGACGGTTATAATGTGTGCTTAGCTCTCTGGACGGTTATAATGTGTGCTTAGCTCTCTGGACGGTTATAATGTGTGCTTAGCTCTCTGGACGGTTATAATGTGTGCTTAGCTCTCTGGACGGTTATAATGTGTGCTTAGCTCTCTGGACGGTTATAATGTGTGCTTAGCTCTATGGACGGTTATAATGTGTGCTTAGCTCTCTGGACGGTTATAATGTTTGCTTAGCTCTCTGGACGGTTATAATGTGTGCTTAGCTCTCTGGACGGTTATAATGTGTGCTTAGCTCTCTGGACGGTTATAATGTGTGCTTAGCTCTCTGGACGGTTATAATGTGTGCTTAGCTCTCTGGACGGTTATAATGTTTGCTTAGCTCTCTGGACGGTTATAATGTGTGCTTAGCTCTCTGGACGGTTATAATGTGTGCTTAGCTCTCTGGACGGTTATAATGTTTGCTTAGCTCTCTGGACGGTTATAATGTGTGCTTAGCTCTCTGGACGGTTATAATGTGTGCTTAGCTCTCTGGACGGTTCACGCTGCGTTCAGTCTACTACACGTGCACGTTATTTCTCACTGTCCGATTGCCCAATACAACTGACATCAGAAACAGCACCTACTTCTAAATGCAAAGTATGATTCCTGCGTTAGTCGGAACGTTTTAGCGGACTGCCATTGACATACAAGTAAGTGTACACTTCGAATCAAAACACCGGTGACAACGACGACCAAAACGCGCTACCATTTATTTTGATCCGTTGTTTTACTTTCGACATAATTATTTAAAATGCTGATGTCAGAAACGTGGTCAAGTAACTCGGCATGTAATATAATACAAGGCTTCACAGCCACGGTTGTGGCCGGGTTGATCATGTAATATAATACAAGGCTTCACAGCCACGGTTTTGGCCGGGTTGATCATGTAATATAATACAAGGCTTCACACCCACGGTTTTAGCCGGGCTGATCATGTAATATAAGACAAGGCTTCACAGCCACGGTTGTGGCCGGGTTGATCATGTAATATAATACAAGGCTTCACAGCCACGGTTTTGGCCGGGTTGATCATGTAATATAATACAAGGCTTCACACCCACGGTTTTAGCCGGGCTGATCATGTAATATAAGACAAGGCTTCACAGCCACGGTTGTGGCCGGGTTGATCATGTAATATAATACAAGGCTTCACAGCCACGGTTTTGGCCGGGTTGATCATGTAATATAATACAAGGCTTCACACCCACGGTTGTGGCCGGGTTGATCATGTAATATAATACAAGGCTTCACAGCCACGGTTTTGGCCGGGTTGATCATGTAATATAATACAAGGCTTCACACCCACGGTTGTGGCCGGGTTGATCATGTAATATAATACAAGGCTTCACACCCACGGTTGTGGCCGGGTTGATCATGCATACAATGTTTATCTTTTGTCTCCATACCTCTGCCATTTCTCGTTGAGTCTCGGGATACGGAAAAAGCCACCTCAACGATTCCCATATATTAGTTGTATTCAGCTCGATGGTGTTGTGATTGTCACTGACTAAGTGGTCACGTAATCGTCACCAAATACACGCTGTTGTCATTGTTTACACGGATCTGTGATTGTCATCACCTATGTGATGTGATTGACTACATTGGACCGGTGGATGTCACGCTCAGCTCGGTATCCTGGTTATCACTGGCTATAATATTACGGTGAAGCTCCCATATGCAGACACACCAGACGTAATATTACAGTGAAGCGCCCGTACGCAGACACACCAGACGTAATATTACGGTGAAGCTCCCATATGCAGACACACCAGACGTAATATTACGGTGAAGCGCCCGTACGCAGACACACCAGACGTAATATTACGGTGAAGCTCCCTTACGCAGACACACCAGACGTAACATTATGGTGAAGCTCCCATATGCAGACACACCAGACGTAATATTATGGTGAAGCTCCCGTACGCAGACACACCAGACGTAATAGACACAAACTCTGGAGAAATAACTTGATGGCACATATACAAGAATACCTCTATGTCCTAGCACGATCACATCACTAAGCAGGAACTGTACGGCGCCCTCCCACGGATCTCCGGCGCTACCTGTCTGTCAAGCATATGTCTAGTAAGTGTCAACAGCTACTGCCGGCGCTACCTGTCTGTCAAGCTGTGCTGCAATTCAGCAGTTGTCCTGAAAATCGAAGCAATTAGTTAATATTAAAAGGTACACATGTACGTCTAATATGCCTGATGAATTTATCTGTTGATATATTTCTTCTCGCAGAATTGCAACCCTCTATCTAAAGAAAACCAAATTATAAGATGTCGATATTTATTGCAATACCACGAAGGAATGGAGTTTGTTTTTGGCATTGTCTATTCTCTAATCCCATTATGGTTATGTGAAATCTTGCACCATATGACAAGATAGGAATAACGAGAACAGCAGAATATTCCAAGAATGTTGTCACAGCGTCATAAGTCAAATGCTGTCTACACAAGAAAGTGACTGGTTAATATCGTACCTGGTGTCGAAGCTTAACTCATAGTCATCAAGATCTGCCAAGTCTTCGTCCAAAGAGTGACACAGTTCACCCAGAATGAGATCCAATGCCTGCAATTTTCAATAACTATGATACAACAAAAACTTATTTTCACGGCCCCATTGCATCAGGCTCTGCGTATCAAGATTTGGTCTGCAGAGTCAACCTCAGGTCAACCAACGTCATCAACCACGAGTGCATGAGACACAATCATCATCGACTGACTACCCAAGAAGAAAATACTAGTAACACAATTTTATTAATATACAGTTACATACACAACAAAACACGTCGTAGTTAACCTTCTTCTGCACGACAAACGTCGTTGTTTCCTTCTCGATCGACAATGCTAAACGGTGTGGCTTCTCGAGACTTCAAAGACCATCTAGATGTTCAGAATACATGTACACCTGGGTGAAATATAATCTTCCTTACCACATCCGCAAATAGATTCTTGTGCCACCGCTTCAGTGGAGCATTGTCCAGAGTGCTTCTTTGTTTAAAATACACGTCCATGTACCCGTCAAGCAGGATGGTCAGTATCATGTCTGTAACAGGTGTGAATCAGTTAGTGTCATATCTATAAATAACAGCCAAGGTGACATGTCTAATACTATCGTCCAGGAACATTTATATAAGACAGTACAACAGTAACGTTGCAGTAACAGTAACGTTGCAGTAACAATGACTCTCAAGTATGTAAATCCTGTTTCTATCATATTCGTGATCTTCGTCGAATTCGGCGTCACATATCTATATCTACTGCTAAAACAATATCAACGGCACTAATTAGCAGCCGTCTTGACTATTGCAATTCACTACTAAACAACATTGCTAAAAGAGACTTGGCTAAACTCCAACGAGTACAAAATTGTCTGGCACGTGTGGTTCTCAGGGCGCCTCGGTTTTCACCGTCACTACCACTACTTAAACAGTTACACTGGCTTCCAGTTTCTTATCGAATTAATTTTAAGCTGTCCACTCTTGCATATCGTGCTCTATCTACACAACAAACATGCTACTTGGCTAGTCTCATGCATCTTTCAAATATCCCTAGGCAGCTAAGATCATCAGTTTCACAACAACTTATTGTACCTAAAACAAAACTTAACTTGGGTAAACGTGCTTTCTCTGTCGCTGCGCCTAGGGTCTGGAATGAACTCCCTATCGCTTTGAAAACATCCGAAACTATTGCTATTTTCCGAAAAAAACTCAAGACATATCTATTCCAAATTGCATTCCCACCATAAATGTTCGGTTGTCCCTCGTTTCTGATACTGACTTTTGCGCGTCCTTGTTTACGATTACGCCTACTGATTCTGTTTTGTTGCGCCTCTGAGCTCAGGTTCCTGAGGATATAGGCGCCATAGAAGTTAATTATTATTATTATTATTATTGCAGTAACAGTGTCACTGGAACCACTGACGTGGTCTTTTCTTTTGCTCTACAATCATGGATTAGGTCAGATCAGAAGTTGCAAAATCCTATGGAGAATGCTTGTAAAGTTAAAAACTGTTCTCCAGTGTCTAGAAAGTCAGACGAGGCCCGTACGACGAAATGAGTCCACTTACGTCCATATCTAGAATGTTCGTCAGCACTTTTTTACGAACACAGTAGGATGTCGAATGACAGTTCTGGATAGATCGTTTCGCTCTCGCAATCACCACAAAGTGTGGAAGTCTTGTGACTAATCGCATTCACCATTGCCAACAAGTTTATCGAAAACCTTCTTTTCACCCACAAATAACTGCACTCACCGTCTAAGGGTTTGTCGGCCAATTCATCGGCCACCTCGGCTACACCAAGCCCAGTAACGATAGACAGCAACTTATCCAGACAAGCCGTGTCGACCATTTTCTTGACTGCATATTGCTCGACCTGGTCGACCGACGAACAAAAACTCTTTCAACAATATTGATTTTATGCACATAAATTCAAGCAGAGTGCGATAAATGATGACAAGCTTTCACTGCTGCTGATCAATGGCCCAGCATATCATGGGCGTTAGTGCATGAAATGGTATTGACGCGTATTTTCTCCTCGGGCAGTGGTGTGAATGCTAGAAGCGTGAATATGTTTAAGAACAAAATTAACAAATATCTCAGAAGGGCGGGTTAGACAAATAATCGCTGGGCTGTCGACAAACCAATGGCTTCCTTGTCCACTTGCCATCCGAGGTTTCTCTTTTGGATGGCAATTTTTAGAATCTGATTGAATATTGATACACCACGTTAAAAGTAATGCTGCTTTGTCTGAACATGGATAATAATTATTATTATTTTGCTCAACCTTTATAATAATATTGATAACTTTTGATTCTGTTTTGACAGTTGTCTTTCAATAATTTATAACCTCATGCAAATGTTTTATTATCAATGGAGACTTATTTTGTTCTACCAAGAACTCCTAACAGCACATGGTAGTCTACAGTCAACATCCACACGTCGGACATTTGAATGTTAACAAGACGCGACACTAGATGGATAATTTGCATCTCAGTGTTTGTCCCGTGACACATGACTCAAACCCAACTGACATAAATTTACATTTAGCGTGAAAACACGGGAATTTATACAAACATGAATATAATAACATAACTAGCAATGTTCTGAATTTAGGGACGACACATTACGTAGTCATCGTGTGATTAGAATTTAGATGGACATCTGAGAAAACTGCAATGCGGCACAGAGACGGCAGTACCACATCCACCGAGTACGCAACGATGGTAAAACAATCGCACCTTTTTAATTTCGTGTATCCTCTTCTTGTCTGTATAGTACCGCAGTACCTCCACCGCCACGGCCGTCGCCACGGCGTCCACTTCTTGGCGGACGTATTCCTTTTCGACAATGTCTTCTTCCGTTGCCTCGCCCAAGACCTCATTCACCTGACGTTGGTAGACAAACATATCACACTTCCAGCTTCTGTCCATAGAGTGAACTAAAATGTTCGCTGTCCATGCCTAGACATCATAAGTGTTGTCCACCATTGTCAAAACTGCAACAGGCCCGTCCTCAGTTTTGAAAAAGTGGGTTCTAACGTACACAATCAGCCGGGGATTTCTGGGATGATATCTTTAAAATGTAACAGTTAAACGAAATTCTATAAAAAAAAATTGTGGCTCATTAAAACACATTTTGGTGGTCAAGATAAATAAAATTGATACTATATAACATGTTTTCACAATAAAATGATCGGACTTTAAGTTGTGTATCAACATGATGGCAAATATGGCTTAAAGTGGCACTCACCACGACAGGTGCCGCCTCCTGCAGCAGCTCTTGCACAAGGTTCTCGACCACTGACAGCTGAGTGTATTCAGTGACCAGTTCCCTCAGGGCGCCCCTCACCGCCCCCACACTCTCCTCAGTCACCACCTCCGTCACCAACTCAGTCAATAGGTCATAGGTCGAGTTTGTTCTGGGTGACCTTGAAGAAATACAGAATGATAATATTTTGTGTTTGTGAGTGTGTTTGTGTGTGTGAGTGTGAGCGCGCGAGCGTGTGTGTGTGTAATTATATACATATTCAAGTTATGCTTGTTCACTCTCTGGATAATCATAAACAGATAATAATTTAGAAATGTTGGGATAAATATTGCAAACAATTATGGTATGTGGCATGTTTATACAAAACAAGTGAGTACTACATTCTCTGGGAGCAAAAACTAAACAGAAGTGGTTCTGACAAGTTTTTGCCTTCTTTGTTATACCTGAGTAGCTTAATAGTATTGGTATATATTCTTTAATTTTAAACTGTGTATATACAAACATGTTGAAGAAGATTAAGAAAGGTTTGCTACCATTTTTCATCAGGCTCAGACTTGGGACTCATGCTCATCTACAAGAAACAAACAGGACGTCAAATATTCAAAATATACATTGAACAGGAATTATGTAATGTTGAAGTCATCGTGTGCAAGGTGGCCAACAATATTGTCTCATTACTACCATCAATGGCTCTATTGTTGTTCAACATTTATGAGGCTTTACTGTGCAAAATATTGCACTAATTAATTGTAATATAGGTTATTGGCATATCATCAGAGAAGGCAGTTGATCCTGATATACAAATCACTACTTGTGACAGGTTTTATACTTGGTTCCTTCAATTGGCTTCACTCACCCTGAATCTCTCAGTGATTACATCTTCAAGGATATCTGGGATGATTTCGTCCTTCAAGGAATCTTCGATCACATCATCCACGATGGATTTGGCAAAAACTGGATGGTTTAAGAAATACTCTTCATCTGGTTCCTGTAATGACAACAGTTCATGCCAGATTGTTTGAGGTCATGCAATCAAAGTATCATAATATTATGCGATGAATAACAATTATGAAGCTAAGAGAGGACTTTAAGAGTTAAGAGAGCACTTAGGCTTTAGGAATAAGACAAGTATATGTATAGGTTGCATTGTTTAGCCTTACGTAATTATGTCTAGTATCATAAGAAAAACATTCAGTCTGAAATCCATTCATGTACGAACATCAAAAACCAACTGTGGAATTGTCACTTTATGACACTTTTCAACCAAACCTGACTAATTAGTAAATAGAAATATATTCTTGAGAAAATAATTAATTATGAGTTGCATTCAACTTACCCCATGACATTTGTTTAAGGGCTAGTCCATAAATACTCATTATATTATGCAGAATAATGGATTTTGTTTACAAATTCCTTAAATTCTTACCATTTGTCTGTACACTAAATGTGGTGCTGCATCATGAAGGCCGTGTCTAGTGTTCATCGGAGCAGAACCAGAGGAAAATATAGTTGGAGTGTTTCTGTAGCGTACCTGTTTCTTGGATTTTCTACCTGCAACACATAAAAACAAATACAAGTCTAATAACAATGTTTGGTTCTGGTGCTCATTAGCAAAATTAATGCAGGTAGTCACAGCCACAATTTAATTTTGTAGTATTCTTACATACAGTGGTAGGTATAAACTTGTAATTTCATGAAATATGTCCATGTCCATGAGTACAGGTTATTTGAATGATGTATAAATTGTGTTTTTTTGATTACTTATTCTTCATACCTGATTTGCTAGATAAATACTTGGTATACATCTGCCAATTAAGGCAATCCCTACATTGAAAACAAGCACTGACTATGAATTTGTCATACATTTGAAATTAATAACAGTGAAATGCGAGAATACAGAACTTACTTCTGTGTCCAGGGTGTGCATATGGCTGCTGGGGCATTAATACTGGGTACATGACCATTTGGTAGGGGGCGTGTGAATTGTGGTGATAACTGCTGTAGTCATCATCTTCATCATCACTTGGTGACTCGCCCCAGTGATCATTGTGATGACTGAAACACAACTAATGGTATTCAGTCCAGACAACACAGAACAAAATGGACAAAATAAAACATCAAAATACTGGAAGTGTCAACTTAGCAGACCTGTTATATCATATGGATTTCCCGAATACAACAGAGATATTTGGGAGGAATATCGCTGTATCCCGTTTTAATTTGGATATGCTTCAAATTAAATTTTTTTTATAAACTAATATAAATATGCTATATTTCTCCTAAAATATAATTTTGATGCTAGGTAGATTTCCGATAAAAGCAAGTGGATTTTATTTGATGTGAGTATATTTCATATAACAGATGGTGACACTCTATCGGAGTAGGAATGCTGAAGGCTGTAAGCTGGTTAACAAATGGAAAATGTATACAGTTTTGTAATGCTTTATTCAGGAGTTCTACAGGCAAAGTTAGGTTCTAGACTGTGTTAAAGATAGTTATTTTTTATAATGCCTTCATTATGCAGAATTGTGTGCAAATTCACTTGTTCATATATAATGATCCAAACAATAAATAATATATGCTAAAATGAGTTTATCATTATGTTTTTTATCTAACTATAAAATTACATGAGAATGTTTTACTAAAAAATTTCATATGATTTCTCAGCAAAAAGTGATAAAACATAAAAGTAAGTGAGTGTCATACCACGAACAAAGATAAACATGCATACAGCCGCATACTGGCTCGCTACTAGCTCGCCGAAGCACAGTGATCTGGACTACACTGCCATCTGGTGGCGTAGCAAGCAACCAATTATTCTGATGAAGCCACCAACCTTAATGTTTTTCAACAGAACTTGAATTACACTATTGTTCAAAATTGAACAATTACTGAGTAATGCTTTGACACAAACATGTTTTGTTTATGACAAAAACCTATGAAATGATTCTGAGTGAGGCCAAATAAAAAATACCGTTTGTTTCTGTTTTCCCGAATGATCTTGGTTTTTTGCACCGATCTTTGTGTTTTGGGAGTATTTAAAAAAAATTTAGGTTTTATGACTAACCCTAGTTGAATTGTGCTGCCCCACTTTTTAGTGTACCCATTCTGCTTGAGCGGTAAAATGAATGATAATGAACAAACAAAGAAAAAATAAATATTGCTCGTTTTAAATGCACCCACCTGTCACGTGACTGATGCTTTTCCCCATATCTACTTCTCCGCAATGGAGTATCGTAACTCTCTTGATCAAACTCAGGAGTCATTCTACAAAAAGTATATACCAGTACCAATGTCAGTGCTATAAATATGATGTGTAGCTATTCATATGACCTTGGGCCAGTTTCATGAAGCATTCATTCTATATAAATATGAAAATATGAAATGCACATCAATCTTTCATACTCATGAAACCAGCTCCAGCACACAAAAACAGTGCATAAAAATGTTTTTGGCCATATTACATAGGTACTCTTCCCATGTTACTCATTGCAAATATTACCTATAAACCATTAAACTCAATGTAAACTGAACGTCTGAAGCCCGAAGAGAGTGAAGGGCCAGATGTGGAAGGAAATCATCGGGTCACCACGTTAAGTGGATGACATAAGTAAGAAAGTAATTTCATGCAGT
This sequence comes from Lamellibrachia satsuma, assembly GCA_033239005.1. Lineage (NCBI taxonomy): Eukaryota > Metazoa > Annelida > Polychaeta > Sabellida > Siboglinidae > Lamellibrachia > Lamellibrachia satsuma. The sequence goes on along the minus strand of BSQZ01000001.1, from coordinate 4,686,372 downwards.
AAGTAACTAGTATGGATGGCTGCTAATTTACAAAATTGTAAAAGATTGGCACAAAGAACAGGAAAAAAATTGCTGGTTCATTAATTAAACCCCTGAATAAAACATTTACACAAGCAGCCAACGTCTCTGTAGCATAATTCTATAACAAAGTCCATATTTGTGTAAGCAGTGGTTAATACAGACTTTATTGTTATTGTGTAGCTGAAATTAACTGTACCTTGATAATGTTGAAGGGGAGCTATATCCGGCACGAGTGGATTGATGCTTCGTGGGGTTCCAGTCCATCATGTGTATTATTTTGTCTGAAAAATCGGTATGTATAAATATTAAAAAGGCATATATAGATTTTATTATAGTGCTTATATCCAGTCAGGGATTATTCAAAGAGCTTTACACTTCACCCACAGACAGACATGTTCATTCAAACAACTACTCAACTTATCTGGGAAGCATTCAGTTACGCTGCAATTACTGCGTGAAGAATAAACATTATTTTTTTTGTAATTCTGTCAAATGTTTATGTGATACCAAAACTCGCAAAAGTGCGATATATTTCTTGACATTTTAACTTTATTAAAACGAATTAAAAAGTATTGTAGAGGCGCTGCCTGTACGTACCTTTTGGGTATTAGCAGGCACCGAGCATTTGAAACTTGAGGAAATAATGTCCCACTCTAACGATATCAATAGCCGTGCATGTTGACCTGGCTTACTCAAACCGGGCCAGATTACTGAACCGTCAGTCGTCAGTACAGTCTTCAGACGTTCAGTTTACAAAACCGGCAATAAACGAACAACACGATGCGCTCTTGTCTCTACTGGATTCAAAGTAATGCTCAGAGGTAGACATATCATCAAATACAAGTCGCTTTCGTAGACTTAATCCATCTTATACCGAGTTACAAAGAAGTTAAAAACTTTGTTTACACTTCTCCAAGCGCAGGTCGCCATGATCAGTCTTGCGATGAAGCGCCACCTTGCGAGTACGGCCAATATACACTAGGAGGCAGCACAGTATTCACGTACCCCAAGTTCCGGGCACGGACCACAGTGAGAATGCATCCGCCATTACAACGATAAAGTGTCCCTAGGAAAAAATTAATTGAGCAGTTTGGGTGTATTAGTGAGGGCAGAAATTGTGTGAATGAATGAGTGTAAGTGATGTTTTGTGCACAGTAGCATCTAAGCTTTGAAATGATGCCATTTATCAGTTGGTATACCTGTTGCGTAAGGACACAGTGGCCTTCAGGTAGGATGTACTCATATTTTGGAAACCGGTGAATTTCATTGCAGAAATGCAGGGGTGTCATGCGTTGAAGCAATTTGTCCGAAAAGGAGGTATGTCATTTTCACGAATTTCACACACCAGGTGTCTTAGTGGGTCTGTCATGTGCTGTGAAATATAAAAATTGTAGGATACTTTTTCAATGTAGGCGCAAGAACGTTATAATGGTCGTCTATGGGAAAAGTGACTGTGGTCCGTGCCCTTCCACCAGAGTTCCAGCTATGCCAGCACGGTGTTACCCTAGATCATCCAAGGTCCGGGATGTGGCGCCACCATTTGTCGTGCACAACATAGCCTTACAATTGTGACGGAAATTATGTGCAGGTTCTGGGTACATATATAATTATGCACATTTCTCCCGCGATTATCGGCAAACTTCGACGCGACGTCACTGGTGGGATTGTACAAGGAAACGCAACGAGACTGCGACTTTCCATTTATTCACCTCTGTTTACAGCGACAACGTCAGAATGGTTTATCGGTTGTAATACGAACAGTAGTAAGAATACAGTAACATGCAGCTCACTCACTCGCTCACCCGCTCACTCACTCGCTCACTCACTCACTCAGTCATTCACTCACTCGCTCTGTCACTCGCTCACTCACTCGCTCACTCACCCTCTCACTCATCCTCTCACTCACCCTCTCACTCACTCACTCACTCACTCACTCACTCACTCACTCACTCACTCACTCACTCACTCACGCACGCACGCACGCACACACACACACTTACTCACGCTCGCTCACTCACTCGCTCACTCACTCACTCACTCACTCACACATTGACACACTCACTCACTATAGCTCACTCATATTCACTTACTCACACACTCGATACAATGGCGGATCTCCGTGACCTAACCAAATAACCTAATTAGGTCAACTCTACGCCGGCCTTGTTACGCTAGTGCCAAATCGGTCTCGCGGGCAGAATTGTTTGAACTCGGTAGCAGCAATCGTGGTGAAACGACAGCTTGCGATAGCGCACGTATCAGCCGGATACAGTGAACTATCAAGATGCCAGTTGCTGGTGGCACAGTCACTTGACTTTACCCGCTCTAGGTATGAATACGTCGAACCAGGCCGAAATATCGCGCTCAACTGTCGTCTCCAACGTCATTGAACGTTTGACTGGAAACAAGATTACGTCATCGTAATTTCATTGGTACACGGAACTTCAGGATTGCTTAAATGCAGTATCTCATTATTGTAAACTATGGTCATTGCAACTAAGACTAACGCTTTAATCTCCTCTAATGGTAAACCCGTAAAATTCCTACATTCGCTTTCAATGGAACAAACCTCGATGTTTGTTTTGACTATGTTTTTCTTCGTATCAACATTAACTATAATTGAACGTTTGTTCTTGCTAAGCAACGGCAATACGTGCAAGCACAGACAGTTATGTATAGTTTGATTAAAAAGTCACAATTACTTCTTCCAGTTAATATAATATTTCAACTTTTTGATCATACTGTTGTACCAATTTTGTTATATGGTTGTGAAGCATAGAGGTATGAGAATTGTGACATCATTGAAAAGCTTCACTTGGAATTCTGTAGAATGGTATTACATGTCAACAAATCTACTTCTAAATGTATGATATTTGGCGAACTAGACAGACCACCACGAGTGATACAAATTAAGCAAAGGATGGCAAATTTCTGGATTAAGCTAGCACATGGAAAAGATTCAAAGTTATCAGTGATAATGTAGAGATTATTACTCAACTTAAATAATAACAGTGAGTATGAATCACATTGGATAAAAACTGTTAAAAATATTTTATACGAAAGTGGTCTTTCTAACGTTTGGCACTTTCCTAATGTCGTCAATCACAAATGGCTAAATAATTGTCTTAAAATCAAACTTCATAAATAAACTAACAAGAATTTGTAAAATTGATCAAAATAATAATTGGTATGTTTAACTAACATTGACTGTTCTTATTAATGTTTAATGTTTTGAGTACTTGCAAATACTCTGGCCTGGGTATTGTATTTTTATATCATACACCATTGTATGGTATTAGAGAATAAAACTTGACTTGACTTGACTTGACACCACTTGCTCCCATCTATGATGTAATCACCCGAAACCATTTTTTTAAATTATACGTAAAAATGTAAAGCAAGTAATTATTAATCATGGACACAGCTCCAACATCATTTAATCTTAATTCGACATAATGTCCAAATCTTCCCAAATCTTCAATTGAATACAAGGACGGGTTTTTGACCAGAGTGCGGAGCCATATCCAGAACTGAGGCAAATGTCAGCAGTTAACTTATTACAACAACAAAAGTAACATTTAGTGCTTACATGAAAGTGTCATAAAAATGTGGGATTGCTGCTTCAAAAGGTAATCAAATTCTATGGCTAACTGTGAGAACTATCACATGTAAGAAGAAACAGCCAATTGAACCACTGTACAAAACGATAGTTTGGCCTCACTTGGAATATTGTATACAAACATGGATGACACGTACAAGCTAGAAAGAATACAACGAAGAGCAACCTGCGAGACCTTAGTTACGAAAGCCGCTTATTAGAATGTGGTTTGACAACACTAGAGACCAGGAGACTAAGAAGAAACCAAAGTTTTTTTTAATATTTAATGGTTATGAGGATATTGATAGAAATATGTTCTTCAAACTTAAAGAAGGCATAGAACCAGAGGGCACAAAACAGCATTAGTTAAGGAACAGTGTACGTTGGATATGAAAAGTACTCATTCTCATAGAGGGTGTGTGGCATCTGGTGACTTCCCCGATGAGCTGTCCCCAACCAATCATGTCTCTTGTTGATTCTCTCTTCCGCCTGCTTTCGCTCATTCCGATCAGTATTGGCTTTTCCAGCCTGTCGCCTTCTACATGCATAGTGCAACAGCTTCTGTTTCGAGATGAGTGCTTGTAATGGGAGGACCTGATTGACTTCTCCAATGGCGGACGTAAGATGACCAGCTGTTGTTGATAACCGGTCTTGGACATATGGCTAATATTTATTGTAAATCAAAAGCAATGGCTGTACTTTGTGGTATACGATGCTTAAAACTTGACTTGATATAAACACATATGCCTTATCGCTGTCCTTCAGGAGTTTGCAGCCCTCCATTCTGCTCTATTGTGGCATGCCGGTCTGCTGCCAACAGCGGGAATCCAATATTTTTCTTAATTTGGCCAATCCAACTCTTCCGCCTAACATTAATGACTTCAACTTGAACCAGTTGACAGGATGCACTGGATTGTGGAACATTTGCTTTCACAAGTCGTAAACAACAATTGTTTTGCGTAACCAACCAAGAATCTATATCACTTCGCCAACCGTCCATTTTGAATTTATAAACAAGCTGTGGCAGCAGTTGTGAGTGGCGCCACTGTTGGGAGTGTGCGGAGCACTGTTACGTTCCGACGAACCATGGTAGATCTTTTATAACTGTAAGATTCATCAAAAGCATTTGAGTCGAATGTTCTGGTTGGTCGATGCATTTTAGTTCCAGAATGTTCTACGAATTTTGTGATCTGGAAAACGGTCGCTGCCGACGTAATTGCTAATGTCACCCCGACCTACAAAGTCAAGATCGCTACCGTCGTTATCCGGTTCGACGCTGTCGCTGTCTCAAAGTCAAACAACGCAGTCTCGGGCTCTCGGCGTCCAAGGTTGTCGCTGCGTCTCCATCTCTGTCCGAACCCTACCTCGACACGTTGGTATTAAGGTTCGATGCTATGTCTACAGTAACACACATGCACACGATGAGTATCCCCGGGGCGACCATGGAAGGCCCCGGGGAGCTACAGGGACCATGCCTCAGTTAGACTTCCTGGTGTGTTACACGAATGTAGGGCAGAGTAATTTTTGATATGCGTAATTTTCAAAAAATCATATCATCTGACATAACTGCAGTTGAGCAGGCACATTGACAGGTTTGCTGGTAGAACATGTTAGCAGTGTAACTGTGGATTTTTGGATGATTTCAATGGGCGGAAGGATGTTTGGCAATTTTTCACCACAAGGCGCGTATGCGTAGTAATGTATGCAGAAATCGGTAAACATTGACGGGTATGGCACGTTCAGGCATTTAAAATGAGTTAGAAGTATGTGGTTTTGACTAAACTCGACCAGCATGTCAATGAGATGATGACAACGGCAGGTAAGAAGTTTCAGAATTTTTAATTGTCTCTTTTTCTTATAACCGTGCAAAACGTTAGCATGGTCACCAATGAGAAACGTAACAATAGGCTGAACCCTACAAGCGATCGGCCCTGCGCCCTGAAAGGACATACGGCCCTGCGTCCAGTATAGGCAACGGCTGACGAAAGGCCAAAACATAGACGATCGCAATGGATTGATATTAAATATCGAAGCGGCCTCGTAATGAGTCACATTTAAACGGCCAACATAGCGAGAGTTCCTTCGCGGATGTCATTTTGCCGTAATTCTGCCACGATTAATGGTGAATAATTCATGTGTAGTTTATGACGCGCTTGCGTCTCAAAGCTGCTGCTAAAAGCAGTGGATTCATGGTGTCTGGTCGGTCGTATATACTGCCTTTAATTACTGTGTGACATGCCAAGGACACACTTCATGTACAGCGTTTGTTGTACAAACGAGCTAGCATGTAACTTTTTGTGTGAAATCATCAGACAAACTATTAAATTATCCAATGTTTGATCCAGAATTTATAGAAGTGAAAATAGAAACACTGAAACATCATGAATTTTGCCCTTGGTGAAGGTGGTAACGCCCATGACCAGTCTTGATCCCATAACGGGCTTACCGTTTTGGATAACAACTGAAGTAAATTATCTCGATGATTTAAAAAACAATACACTGTACGTCTTTTTAGTAATCCGACTGCGGATCTTAAACTGCTCACACACATCAGGACATCAACGAACCATATTCGCGATAGGCTAACTCAGTTGAGGATGCAGTATTAACGTCACCGACCGACTGACGATTACCTCTAAAATGCCATTTCTTCGGGTAATGACGTGTTCTTGTGTTCCCAGTTCGCACGTGACGATATTCACGTCCGCACACACAATATCATACTAACAAGCACGCGTCGCGTGCACGGTACGTGGACTATTTAGTATAGCGCAAAATGCGTATTCCCTGGCACACATTCTGTGATAATATTGACTCCTATACGAGTATCATAATGGTATGTGTAGTTATTGCTTAAATATCGTTTAGGTTCAATATGTACGTGCGTGCGAACGTACGTGCGTTCGAGCGTGCGCAACTTATTAGAACGATGTCCGGCGTGTTGGTAATGTATATAGGGATATCTACCTTATCTTAATAATAGGTAGTATGAACAAGATATACACACACTCTGTATCTCTAATCTGCAATCTGATCAATGCGACATCAACAACCAAGTGTATTATTGTTCTATTTGATAAGTGAAAATAACCTATCTAGATACACGATGTACGTGTTATTACTCCAGAAAGATTGCAATTTTATTGCCCTTTGTCATAATATTTGTCCCAGCTAAGCATGTCTTAAGCTGTGAAGCCCATATTACTCGGATAAATTTTATCTGACACGACGTCTGTCTTCGTCGCGAACGTCGCCGGTAAATGGATACCATCATCCATTATGTTTTCATCTGGGAATGCAGCCAATATGAGACATTTGTACGGCCTTAATAGGACTGATTATGCCAACTCTCGGCTCGGCGTCTCACTTTGTAGTCCGCCATCATCTCTTATCGAACGCTCTGTGTTTGCGAAGCCATCAGCGGCCGCAATTTGCCATTCCGTGGACAATGCAGCAATATCATCTCGTTTGCGTTGCTGCTGCGTCAAAACCCGGCGGACGCGTCTCGGCGCGACTCCAAATCGGCGACGCATTCTAGGCGCGTCTCACTCATATCGGCGTCGCCAAGTGCGGGCGACAGATTGCGGCGCGCTCTTTTGCCCAGGGAACATTTGGGCCAGTGTGTCTCGACAGGACATGAGAATGGGCAAGGCGAATATATCGTATGATTATTCTCTGCTGAGCAACGTCGTTGAATAGACGAGGCACTGCTGAGGAAGAACCACAAACGTCACTGAATAGAAGAGGCACTTCTGAGGACGAACCACAAACTTTGCTAAATAGACGAGGAACTGCTGTGGACGAACCACAAACGCCGTTGAATCGACGAGGCATTGCCGGGGTTTAGTGGCACGGGGGCACGCAGCGCGGAGACTAGTCTTACCCGTGGTCAACGCCATCCTGGGGAGCCGAGAGTCCACGAGCGGGTCCGCCATGCGCTGTCTGCGGATGTCAGCGCGAGGCGGACCCGCCCGCCGTCCGCCCACGCAGGCGTACACCCTGTGTAGCACTGGTAAGTACTTCTCCGTGTATGCACCTTTACATTCGCGGTTGCAACACGTGCTGGGTATTTTGTTGTGTATATATATATGTGTGTGTGTGTGTGTGTGTGTGTGTGCGTGCGTGCGTGCGTGCGTGCGTGCGTGCGTGCGTGCGTGCGTGCGTGCGTGCGTAGCCGTAGGTCTACTGCGCGAAACGACCTGGACACGAGGCGACCACCAAACCATTAGGCAACCGGACCACTATTGTACGTGCAACAATACACCAGTAGTGTACGTACAACAATACATGCTATGTAGGACAGGTGAGTAGAAGAACCTACTCGCCCGTGCAGTCCCTCTGTGCAATGACCATCCTTCCATGCAGAACGAACATCCTTCCATGCAGAACGAACATCCTTCCATGCAGAACGAACATCCTTCCATGCAGAACGAACATCCTTCCATGCAGAACGAACATCCTTCCATGCGGAAACGTTTATGTTCTGTGCAACAACGAACATACTTCCGTGCAGAAGTACGTTATGTGCAACAACAAACATACATCCTTCTGTGCAGAAGTACGTTGTATATAACAACAAGCATACACCCTTCCATGCAGAAGTACGTTCTGTGTAACAACAAGCATACATACTTCCATGCAGAAGTACGTTCTGTGTAACAACAAGCATCCATCCTTCCATGCAGAAGTACGTTCCGTGTAACAACAAGCATACATATTTCCATGCAGAAGTACGTTCTGTATAACAACAAGCATACATCCTTCCATGCAGAAGTACGTTCTGTGTAATAACAAGCATACATACTTCCATACAAAGTATGTTCTGTGTAACAACAAGCGTACATCCTTCCATGCAGAAGTACGTTCTGTGTAACAATAAGCATGCATCCTTCCGTGCAGAAGTACGTTCTGTATAACAACAAGCATACATCCTTCCATGCAGAAGTACGTTCTGTGTAACAACAAGCATACATACTTCCATGCAGAAGTACGTTCTGTGTAACAACAAGCATTCATCCTTCCATGCAGAAGCACGTTCTGTGTAAAAACAAGCACACATCCTTCCATGCAGAAGTACGTAGCATCAGTGCTCTCCCAAGTTTTAGTTAACGTCAACGTCGTGTCAACGTTGTCTAAACACCGTGTCACTGCGTTAGTGTTGTGTTAACTTTGCGTCGGTGCTACGTCGGTGTTACAGTTGCCTTCGTGTTAAAGATCCGTCCTCAATTCGATTTTATCGATTTTATTGCTCCTATCATTTCAAATTAATTTTGCAAAAAACCAAACCTACCCAGTGTCCAGTATGACATGCCAGCTCCTTTGTGCGTCCTGTGTATGTAGTTACTACATCTAACGACCAAAATAAATTCTTTTTGACGATTTTAACAAAAGTGCGCGTTTTTTAACCGACTGCAGATATTATTATTCACACATTACATGTTTAGATATCAACGAAACGGATTAAATCAGTCAATGATGGAGTTTTATTCCGCATCTGCGTAAGCGACGTTTTTGTACTGCGTCTGTAACCGTATCGGGACAGATTGAATGGGAAGAAACAGGGATTGGCCAAGAATCAACATCTTCGATGATCTCGCAGCTTGGCCAGGAAGGAGCACAACGGAACTGTTAACATCCATTTCCTATTATCGTGGCAAATGAAGGGTCATGATTACTTGCGCTTGCAACATACACGGCCAATGGTGACGCCGTAACCGCGTCGTCTCCTGTTTGTGTATGTTGATGGCATATTGTGTTGATGATGTAGATTATGCTTCTCCTTCCCTCATCCCTTCATCGGGACGGTCGTATATGTGCCATTCACAGACAGTCCTAACCAGCGTTGATGATGTTTATGACTACTAAGCAAAACATACACAATATTTCACATAACAATAGACGAGTACCTTCTCAGAGTCGGGAATATTGTATGGGACGTTTAAATTCCATCCTAATGCTAGATATACGATGACGTTAGCCGTACAAATGTATACTATTGAATCCGTACAACAACAACACAGCACAGTAGGGTATCTCGACTTTATATAGGTCTACCTAAATGTGTTAGCTTCCAGCATTAGCGCCGACAGAAGAATATTTTTATAACAGCGGTCAATCATCTCTTTCCGCCAATCACAACGCTAGATGTGGGTGAGACAAAATGGTTTGTTCGAGCCGGTCACAGCTGCACGCAGCGCTTCGTTGCTGCGTGCACAGCGGTCGTATTAGACGCATTTCGACAACAAACAACAACACTGTGTTTTTCTGACAAACACGTTTAATTGAATACCATCAGCCAAGACCCTTTAAAAGACCGCACAAGAAGCGAAGCACGTGATACAGACCTTTGTTGGCGCATAGATAAGAAACAGTAGGCATGTCTATTGCCAGGATGATTTACGTTGATTAAAAACACCGGCTCTATCATCTCCCTACGATTGTTATTATTGCAGTAAAGATGCGCCTGTTGACGCAGCGTGGTCGGATTTATTAGTCTCTATCGGTAGTGAATCAGTTCGTTACGGAGCAGCTGGTTCTCCGCGCCGAAGCTCCTGATGTATGATCAAAACAAGGCGCGATTCCAGGACCATGTTGTTATAGCTACTGATTGCGAGTAGGCAGCGATTTTCTGCCCGTGATGACATTTTAGTGGGTGCCGGGTGGCGCCTGGCATCGATTATATCATTGTGTGCCTGCGACGTAAACACTGCTAAGAAAATGAACGACGAGAAACAATGCCGCGTTCCTCTCTGAGTTATATGGAGGGATTATGTTGTTTAAATTAATACTGTCCTATCCGATGTGTTGTGCAAAATACTACTTCTTGAAAAGACATGGTCAAAAGATTACTTGTCGAATAGACATATTGAAATATGCAAAAAGACAAGGCCAAAATATTAGTACCTGAACAGACATTTTGTGTAAAATAGGCTTACCACTACTACTACGCTGATAAACGTGCTGTGCAAAATGTTATTGCCCAAAAACATCAGCGCCACCAAGTGAGGATGCGCAACATATCCACTGCGTGGTTTTCTGTCTACTTAGTGTTGCCGGTGTTCAGCACTGATCTCAAGTGGAACATTCGAAAGATCAATTAAGACTCTATCTCTCCGGTTACAGAAACGGTTGTCATGTGAACACTCCTCCAGGGACCTGCTCTGTACCGCAGTCACATCACATGCTGTGTGTGGTTCAGATGAGCCACCCACGTTCTGTCTCGAGGCTCACACGACACAACAGAACATTGAGGAGATTAGACACCTGAGGGATGCTCGGTGTAGGGAAAGCAATGATAGGGAATCAGGGATCTACAATTATAATTACGCCGGACTGATCACGTGTATCGAGTGGAAGAAGAAAATGTACCAACCAGATCCTTCACGACCAGCTCACTACTGGCAGTGGACCACGTGGTGGGTAGAACTTAACGTACCAAAACACCACGAGAAAAAATCTCAAATGTTGAGCCGATCGTATCTCTAGCAATTAGGCCCCATCAATAAGTATTTGGCGTATCCAAGGATTAGTACATACATTTTATGCGCGAATGCGTTACAGCGTTTTCTAGAAAAGTATTTTGCTGAAAATCACAGACCGTTGACAAAAATACATAAGCATGCGAACAGTCTAAAGAGTAATCTCGATTATCCAGTCTGGGTGATGCGACGCCACCATTTTTGCCTGGAATAGAACTGACGTTTTCACTGTTAAAAAAGACCCGGATGGTAGCCCTGAATTTCGGTGATTAAACAAACTGACTGACATGCTAACTCGTCAGGTATAAGTAAACTTTCAGCATTTACAATGCATTATACTTGTTCATAAATTAAAATAGAACGGAATTAGTCAGTAATTGTTTTGATGTTTTTTGATGTTCCATATAGCTGTGAAAACAAATGATCGGTGTGGTGTTTGGTTATTCAAGCGGAACGCGAACCTTTTGGTCGCTGGTTCGAATCCTATGAAAGATATTTTTATTGTAGGACAATTTTTTACACAAACGAACATGCATGCGCACGTGCACGCGCACGTACGCGTATCCATAAACAAACACACGCAAGCGCGTTAACCTAACATTAGTCATACAAATAAACATTCAAGGTGGCTGACTACCTTAAAAATAAGCTAACTGCGCATCTGTCTGTGCATCGAGGTCGTAACATGAAATTTAACTAGATTTAGTAAGATTGCCATCCAAACCCTACCGTTCCAGATGGCAAGTGGACAAGGAAGCCATTGGCTTATTGAGAGTCCAATAATTTTATCATCTATGTATAGCCCGCCTTTATCTGTCAATTTTATTTTTAAACATATTAACACTACTAGCATTAACACAATCAAATCAACACACAAGTAACAGTGTCGAATGAAACAACGTACTTTATGCCAATAATAAACGCAATTATTAATTATACATGTTTGTATAACCGAAAACAATATAAATTTAACGTACAACCAGTGGATCCCCCTGGTGGACAACGTGTAAATTCGTTACAGACAATTTAGGTGAATAATAAATTAACATTTCGGCCAACTTTACTGAACTGACATTACTCCTTGTCGGTAACGTTTTACTAATTTTGCTGCTGACGTAACTATTACTGTCAGATAGTTAAACATTTTGCACGGGAACCCTAACCTATTTTGCCTTTTTATACAGACAGGTAATAAATTAACATTTTGGCTAAGTTTTATTGACGTGGTATTACTCCTTGTATCAATATTGTCAAAATGTAGCTAAATGTGGTTTTACCGCGACTTAATAAAATATATAAAATATTTCATTTTACCATTTTTTTATGCAAGTTTGACTAATTATGCTTTATATAATATGAACATACCAAATTGCAATATTCTTGCAAGTTTTATAATTGAATTGTAAATAAATGTCATGTTATGACTAATTACGATCAAAGTACACAGTATTTTGCAGGTGACATAGCTGTTACTGTGTCAGATATTTCAAACACTTCCACGATACCCCCAAGTTTTTTTGCTTTTTGGGGGTCGAATGGATTTAAACCAACTTTTAAAATTTTAAATTTAATTACTTTTATTTCTGGGTAATCGGCCACCTTATCCCCGACGTGAATCGATCTAATCAGTGGCGCCCTCTGACGATAACAGTCAAACCTTCTGCAAGCCCCCAGGCTGCGCCACTGTGTACACACGTAGTGCCCTGCACAGGCCGGGCTTTGGGCCCAAGCCCTCTACTGAATTTCTCGGGCCAGGCCGGGCCTGGGCCTACATTTTGCGGGCCTGGTCCGGGTTTGGCTGAAAAAATATTAAACACATCGGGTTTGGACCGGGCCTGGGCCTATTATGACCGGGCCGTGCCGGGCCTGGGCTGGGGCTAGACCTAATAAAAATATTAATACAAAACCCATACATATTACTACAACATGCTACATACAGAATACATATGTTACAGATGCATATTTTTTTTTACATGAATGCAGCCTTTTGCATAGATCTAATGGCCCCATAAGTTCACTTGGTTGGAAGTAGCCAGTCCCAAATATTTAGACATATTTGCAGAGGCAACCAAGCCATGAATAACCATCAACTTATCATCCTTTGACCCTACCAGAGGGCATTCTATTGTCTAAGTCTTCCCTCCGAATCTTGCCTGCCTAAATGGCCTGCCTACTGCCCACTGGCCACTGCCCACTGACCATCCCAGTTGGTAGTTGGTATTTTCCAATTGTGTTAACTAGTGTCTACTGTTTAGTGTCTACAATTACAATTTATTTGTCTACTGATTAGTGTCTACAATTATCCCAATGGCTTCCTTGTCCACTCCACGTGTGGAGAGCTGTGGTCTAATGGTTAGAGCACCCGCCTGTCTATTCCACCTCCGACGTTTCAAAGCTTGGGCACTTTCGTTCACCCCACTTTGCCCGTGTCTTTCGGAAGAGACACTAAAAGCCGTTGGTCCAAACTCCTGCGTTAGCTCAAGATTGGGCTGTTTGGAGTATAACTACTTGAGACTTGAGACCCAAGTACTGATTCATTCACACTTGTACTAATTCACACATGTCTGAACCTGATCTCTCTCAGGCTAGCTACTGCAGGCCTGCTGGAAATGCCACTGGGTGTCAGTGCCTGTGGGACGTGGAATTGAAATATCAGTATTAATGTTTTTGTAATGTTATTTAATAAAAAATACGTATATATTACAGTTTATTTGTGTTTCGTTTTTATTATAAGATAACAGGTTTGTCTTTTCTAAATTTAACGGGCCGCGGGCTTGCCCGTCTTTGGCCAGCAGATATGGGCCGGGCCTGGGCCTGAAACGTGCGGGCCTGGCCGGGCCTGGGCTAAACATTAACGGGCCTGGGCTGGACATGGGTCCAAATTCTAGAAGTTTGAGGGCCTGGGCCGGGCTGAATTCTAACTGCAAATTGCGTGCCGGGAATGGGCTCAAATTATAGGCCCGTGCAGGGCACTACAAAAAGTACTACACAGGCAATTTCCTATCCTCAATTATCCAGGCTCCGCGCTGTGGCGCCACCGTTTGTCGCACACATCTTTGCCTGGATGAAGAGAGGGGTTTTCATTGTGACGGAAATTATGTATGCTCCCAGAATCTGGGAGCATTCATAAGTAGCTAGTTAACATCTCATCCGGGCATTTGGCTAATTCATAAAATAAGAGTGAAATTTTTATCAGTTTATACGATGCAATTCGAATTAACTTTAAACTTTGATTATATCGACACAACTGTCCGATTGAAAAGTTAAATCAGGCAAAAAAAAATTTACAGTGGAATCTCGACAACGACGCTGATTGGCTGCTGGGTATGCGGCTGCTGGCGCTTCACGGGAACGCCTACACAAAATGGAGTGGTAACAGAGGGTAACAACGAGACCACGTCTCTGCGGCCAGACTCAGAATTCAGACGTCGAGTGAGAGTCTAATAAGCGAGACTAGCAATTTCCTGCTGAGCTGTCTATAAAAGCTGTGTCTCCATCTCTTCAAATATATTTTATTTAATACAAAAATAAAATTCCTCTTGATTGATAACTTTGATATTAATGCCTTGTAAGGAAATATATCAATCGACAATAATTACAAAATAAAAACACGAACAGCGCGTTTCCTTTCCATTTTGTAGCGAACCATCTCTACAGTCACATGGGCAGTGGGAACCTCTCTACAGTCACATGGGCAGTGGGAACATCTCTACAGTCACATGGGCAGTGGGAACATATCTACAGTCACATGGGCAGTGGGAACGTCTCTACAGTCACATGGGCAGTGGAAACATATAAAGCAGCGATCCGTTGTACGGTGAGGTGGCCTCAAGTTCCATTCCATATTTCCATTAGGCACTCGACAATAACATAAACGTCGGTTTACTATGAGGAACGACGTGAACTAATGTCATATAGCACAATGTTCGTTTCTTATACAAATGCATTTCCACTGAACAAGGTGTCGCCAATTGTCCTCCCCGAGTTGCCCCCGTGCCCCCCTCCCCGAGTTGCCCCCGTGTCGCCCGTCTAAGCCACTGCGACATTACAAGGACGAAGAGGAAATGTAAAGGCCAATGTTTATACTAGTGACAGAAACCCTTTCTTATAATGTTATTTAACATAATAGTCGACGGTGAGATCATTATACCAGGCTGGTGGTCACGTAGTCACTGGATGCCGACAGTGAGATCATTCTACCGGGCTGGTGGTCACGTAGTCACTGGATGCCGACAGTGAGATCATTCTACCGGGCTGGTGGTCACGTAGTCACTGGATGCCGACAGTGAGATCATTCTACTGGGCTGGTGGTCACGTAGCCACTGGATGCCGACAGTGAGATCATTCTACCGGGCTGGTGGTCACGTAGTCACTGGATGCCATTTTCGCTAACTGACATTTGTGATACTTTCTACAATGCGCACAGTTATACTTTCTACAATGCGCACAGTGATACTTGTACAGTGCGCACAGTGATACTTTCTACAATGCGCACAGTGATACTTTCTACAATGCACACAGTGACACTTTCTACAATGCGCATAGTGATACTTTCTGCAATGCGCACAATGATACTTTCTGCAATGCGCACAGTGATACTTTCTACAAGGCGCACAAAAAAGCGTTTGGAAACATTCCAAGATGACAAGTAGCAAATAGTGTAAGGTGGGGCACGACGCCCATATGAGAGAAATCGCTACCCTTCCTCTGAATAGCCAGATGGAGCCACGTATCATCTAACTAAAATGTGGAAGAAACAAAACACGCGGTAAGCTATTCATATTAATTGATTATTATTAAATTATTGTACATTATTATACAAAATGGCCTCACCAACGTGGACAAATGAACAATAGCCACAGAAACTGATGCAACAGAAGTAAATGCATACAATAGGCTAATACGATTATAATAGTGGCATACATGTATCGGTCGTGGGAAATATACATATATTCAAATAAAGACATTATGATATTGCAAACGCCCAGAGGGGGTTTCTTGCCCAGTGAGTGGGTTGCTTGTCCCGTGAGTGAGCTACTTGCCCAGTGAGTGGGCTTCTTGCCCCGTGAGTGGGCTTCTTGCCAAGTGAGTGGGCTTCTTGCCCAGTGAGTGGGTTTCTTGCACAGTGAGTAGGCTTCTTGCCCAGTGAGTGGGCTTCTTGCCCAGTGAGTGGGCTTCTTGCCAAGTGAGTGGGCTTCTTGCCCAGTGAGTGGGTTTCTTGCACAGTGAGTGGGCTTCTTGCCCAGTGAGTGGGCTTCTTGCTTCTGGCTTCCAACCCCACCATAGGTACCTCCACAAAAATGGCTACAACTTTGTTGAGAGACTAGGCACATCAACAGCTCCAAATACACGGAATATACCTAAGATAACGAACCAGATAATTCATAGCATGTTGACGATATTAATCAAAATGATTCTTTCCCGCCTACTATTTCACCTTAAGGGGGGCTCCTTGCCCCACACTACCCCAACACCCAACACCTATTCGAATCGTTTAAAATGATCTTGTTTTGCCGTATGCAGTGTCACATGTCTGTCACATGTCAAATGTCACATGTCTGTCACATGTCAAATGTCACATGTTAAATGCATTGTGAAAGTAAACAGTGTTTTACACTACATTTGTTAACAGCGGCCGTCTGAGATGCATAACCCACGTACATCGGCGATGCGCACCTTTATTCGATTAATAATTAAGCATATTATCTTTTTCTAGTTTCCAACGTCTGCCATAACATTTTCCT
Source organism: Lamellibrachia satsuma (assembly GCA_033239005.1). NCBI lineage: Eukaryota > Metazoa > Annelida > Polychaeta > Sabellida > Siboglinidae > Lamellibrachia > Lamellibrachia satsuma. Next base: position 4,669,531 of record BSQZ01000001.1, on the reverse strand, counting down.
TTGCAGCAAAATGGATACGTAACGAGTACGGTAGATTGCAGCACTCTGTTTCCAACAGTACAAAATTAATTCCATTTAGTTCAAATCAAGATCGATTCTGCAAATGCGGCTTAACATGTATCACAGCGAAGTTTCTTTGATTCTCTTACACAGTGTGATGCATATCACTGCAAGATGTTTAACAGCAAAGTCTTGGGTTTGTAAGTCTGGTGACTTTGTGTACAAGGCTCTTGCAGAGCTACAGACACAGATATGTTCCTTCCCTGCCCATACTGTCAATAATATCGCATTAACCCTGGATGTTGCATCACCTAGCACGGCTAGTGATTTGTTCTTGTTCAGAAAATGTATAAGATATTCATCTGACTTTTTATATAGAAAAGGCAGAAACATTCATAACTAACTCCGTGGTAAACGTGCAAAAGAGGTATTGCACATGGAGACAATGCGCCTGCATCATTTTCACTCTGAAAGTGACACAAGTGTCAACTGGTTGTCAGGGCGACACTTTCTAATGGTGACCGATTGTGTTTTGGGACGACTGGAGCCGGAACAGTCGATGTCAGAGGTTGCGTGTGTCTTTCGGTACAGTAGACAGACAATTCACAGCAACCTCCACCAGTGGGCAAGTCTTCAGGGAAAGTATCTGCACAAACTTCCGAAATAATCTGCACGAGGCAGGAATTCGCATCACGAAGCCGTATGTTGGAGCCATTCTAAACCCTGTGCACCCGCCAGCGACCTGTCACGTTTCAAGTCTGCCTTAAAACCAAACATCAACATTTTGATTTGATTTTGGAATTTCACCTCACGATCATGTCTTGCTTGTTCCACTTGTTATCTAATCTTCATGCTGTATGATCAGGACACAAAATATATATTTGTCAATCTTCTTGTTTAGCTCAGTATAGGCTCAGTATGTGATGTGTGCGCGTGTCAGCTACAGTAAGCGTCTACCACAATCGACTGAAAGGACCCGTGCAGTCATATTTCAAAGAAATGCGATAACATGACAGTGACAATCGACCGTCCTGGTGTCCATGAACACACCTTAGTATCACGTCATCTCTTCTTTTCATTTATATTGGATTAGTAGCTTCACCTCACAATGCGCCATCAGTTGAGTGGTGCATTAGCGACCAGTGGGACAGTGGGACAGCGTGCAAGTCTTCCACGGTGTATTCCGCGCTAAGCTTCAAAGGCGTGCTCTGGGGTCGTTTCGCGAAGGAATAATATGCGCGCGTGTTGCATATTCTTGTTATTGGTTCGTCAATAATTCAACGAAGACCTGTTTAAATGTCGATGGCGATATCACGCTGATCAAAATGTGCTTCTGAGTGAGCAAGAGTTGTATTTTTATTTTAAATAGACAATCTTGTTGAGTTAGTGATCTTCATTTTTATTCTAATATATGTGTGTGTGTGTGTGTGTGTGTGTGTGTGCGTGCGTGCGTGCGTGTGTGCGTGCGTGCGTGCGTGCGTGAAATTATTGTGTTTTTATCATAAAAGTACGATATTTGAAGACCAGTGTCGAGGATACGTGAACAGAGAACAATTTATTTGATGTAGACACTTGTTGCTTGACTTTAGACATTTGTCCGGGAGAAGTGAACAAGGACTGTTCCTCTTTATTTCATCCTCGCTTTATTTGGTCTGGTGTTTGGAAGATTTTGTTCAATCCAATCAATTGAATTCAGTCGTGAAAACGCCAAACTGCCTCTGTTCCACCGTGAACACGTCACACTGCCTCTGTTCAACCGTAAACACGTCACACAGTCTCTGTTCAACCGTAAACAAGTCACACTGTCTCTGTTCAACCGTAAACACGTCACATTGTCTCTGTTCAACCGTAAACACGTCACACTCCATCTGTTCAACCGTAAACACGCCACACTGCCTCTGTTCAACCGTAAACACGCCACACTGTCTCTGTTCAACCGTGAACACGTCACACTGCCTCTGTTCAACCGTAAACACGTCACACAGTCTCTGTTCAACCGTTGAACAGAGACTGCGAGACGTGTTTACGGTTGAATAGAGACTGTTTGACTTGATTACGGCTGAACAAAGGCAGTGTGACGTGTTCACGGTTGAACAGAGACAGTGTGACGTGTTTACGGTTGGACAGAGCCTGTGTGACGTGTTTACGGTTGAACAGAGACTGTGTGACGTGTTTACGGTTGAATAGAGGCAGTGTGACGTGTTCACGGTGGAACAAAGGCAGTTTGGCGTTTTCACGACTGAATTCAATTGATTGGATTGAACAAAACCTTCCAAACACCAGACCAAATAAAGCGAGGATGAAATAAAGAGGAACAGTCCTTGTTCACTTCTCCCGGACAAATGTCTAAAGTCAAGCAACAAGTGTCTACATCAAATAAATTGTTCTCTGTTCACGTATCCTCGACACTGGTGGACAGACCAGGCGTCCACGCTGGCGGACAGACCAGGCGTCCACGCTGGCGGACAGACCAGGCGTCCACGCTGGCGGACAGACCAGGCGTCCAAGCTGGTGGACAGACCAGGCGTCCAAGCTGGCGGACAGACCAGGCGTCCACGCTGGCGGACAGACCAGGCGGACAGACCAGGCGTCCACGCTGGCGGACAGACCAGGCGTCCAAGCTGGTGGACAGACCAGGCGTCCAAGCTGGCGGACAGACCAGGCGTCCACGCTGGCGGACAGACCAGGCGTCCACGCTGGCGGACAGACCAGGCGTCCACGCTGGCGGACAGGCCAGGCGTCCACGCTGGCGGACAGGCCAGGCGTCCACGCTGGCGGACAGGCCAGGCGTCCACGATGGCGGACAGACCAGGCGTCCACGCTGCAGCAGGGCCCTTGATGGCTCTTAATATAATTTATTTATTTGTCTTCGTTCACTCCACCGCCGGCACTGTGCCTGTGTTTTTGTTCACTCCACATCCGGCACTGTGCCTGTGTTTTTGTTCACTCCATAGCCGGCACTGCGCCTGTGTTTTTGTTCACTCCACAGCCGGCACTGCGCCTGTGTCTTTGTTCACTCCACAGCCGGCACTGTGCCTGTGTTTTTTCGAGGCCTCCGCCACTCTACGACGTCCAACCATGTCCTCGAGCGATGTCATTAGCAGAACTGACAGAGCCGCGCCAGGAACGTTTCTGTCCGTGAACACGTCACACTGCCTCTGTTCAACCGTAAACACGCCACACTGTCTCTGTTCAACTGTAAACACGTCACACTGTCTCTTTTCAACCGTGAATATGCCACACTGCCTCTGCTCAACCGTAAACACGCCACACTGTCTCTGTTCAACCGTGAACACGTCACACTGCCTCTTTCGAAAAACACAGGCACATTGCCGGCTGTATAGTGAACGAAGACACAGGCGCAGTGTGTCCGCTGTGGAGTGAACGAAGACACAGGCGCAGTGCCGGCTGTGGAGGGAACGAAGACACAGGCGCAGTGCCGGCTGTGGAGTGAACGAAGACACAGGCGCAGTGCCGGCTGTGGAGTGAACGAAGACACAGGCACAGTGCCGGCTGTGGAGTGAACGAAGACACAGGCACATTGCCGGCTTTGTAGTGAACGAAGACACAGGTGCAGTGCCGGCTGTGGAGTGAACGAAGACACAGGCAACAAAATTGCCGCAACGAAGTAACATTTGGTCGGGCAAGCTTAAGGCAAACCCAACTTGCCCAGCGCTCCACTCTACATGTCGGATTGGACACATGAATGGTCTCTCGTCTACACTGTCTTTACACCCACATTTTCCGACCTGACATTCTACTTGCTCCGGACGATCGGAACAATCGAGGCGCAGTGCCGGCTGTGGAGTGAACGAAGACACAGGCGCAGTGCCGGATGTGGAGTGAACGAACACACAGGCGCATTGCCGACTGTGGAGTTAACGAAGACACAGGCGCAGTGCCGGCTGTGGAATGAACGAAGACACAGGCGCAGTGCCGGCTGTGGAGTGAACGAACACACAGGCGCAGTGCCGGCTGTGGAGTGAACGAAGACACAGGCACAGTGCCGGCTGTGGAGTGAACGAAGACACAGGCACAGTGCCGGATGTGGAGTGAACGAAGACACAGGCGCAGTGCCGGATGTGGAGTGAACAAAAACACAGGCGCAGTGCCGGATGTGGAGTGAACGAAGACACAGGCGCAGTGCCGGTGAGTGGAGTGAACGAAGACAAATAAATAAATTATATTAAGAGCCATCAAGGCCCCTGCTGCAGCGTGGACGCCTGGTCTGCCCGCCAGTGTGGACGCCTGGTCTGTCCGCCAGCTTGGACGCCTGGTCTGTCCGCCAGCGTGGACGCCTGGTCAGTCCGCCAGCGTGGACGCCTGGTCTGTCCGCCATCATGGACGCCTGGTCTGTCCGCCAGCGTGGACGCCTGGTCTGTCCGCCAGCGTGGACGCCTGGTCAGTCCGCCAGCGTGGACGCCTGGTCTGTCCGCCTGCGTGGACGCCTGGTCTGTCCGCCAGCGTGGACGCCTGGTCTGTCCGCCAGCGTGGACGCCTGGTCTGTCCGCCAGCGTGGACGCCTGGTCTGTCCGCCAGCGTGGACGCCTGGTCTGTTCGCCAGCGTGGACGCCTGGTCTGTCCGCCATCGTGGACGCCTGGTCTGTCCGCCAGCGTGAACGCCTGGTCTGTCCGCCAGCGTGAACGCCTGGTCTGTCCGCCAGCGTGGACGCCTGGTCAGTCCGCCTGCGTGGACGCCTGGTCTGTCCGCTAGCGTGGACGCCTGGTCTGTCCGCCAGCTTGGACGCCTGGTCTGTCCGCCAGCTTGGACGCCTGGTCTGTCCACCAGCGTGGACGCCTGGTCTGTCCGCCAACGTGGACGCCTGGTCTGTCCGCCAGCTCGTCACCCGTAACCTTTCTGAATTCGTGCAGCAGTGACATATTTACTTTCTAGGCAGTGCTGAGTATTCTGCTAAAGAGGTTTTTGGTGACCAAAGATCATGTGCGTGGCCTTTAAACCGATGCAGTGTAATAATGCGATTCCACACTTTTAATGCATCCATAGCTGAGACAGTGTCGCTGTGAGGGCGGTGTGTCAGTTGTGCATGTGTGTGTTGTGGTAGCTGTCAGGGCGGTGTGTCAGTTGTGTGTGTGCGTTGTGGTAGCTGTCAGGGTGGTGTGGCAGCTGTGTGACTCGGGTGTTGATGTGTGGTAGCTGTGTGTCAGTTGTGTGTGCGTTGTGGTAGCTGTCAGGGCGGTGTGTCAGTTGTGTGTGCGCTGTGGTAGCTGCGCCGGGGACACATCCCGGAGCGACGGCCAATGTGACCTGTGACTACGCTGACTCGGTCCTCGCGGGCCGCTAGCGATGCCGTGCGACAGTCATCATGTAAATGAACTCCACACCGCTGTTAAATATTCGTCCAAAAGTGACGAGTATCGACTGCCGCGTAACACGTTCGGTCGCGAGAGACCTCGGTACAGCATTCGCCGCACGGCTTTAAAGAAAGCGAGCTCCGTGCGCCGTGCGAGACTCTCCGAAGGGACGGTGCCTGGTCGCGCACAGCTCCAGCAGCGCGGCGAGTCGATTCTGTCTTCAGACGCCGAGACGGATGTAGGTGCTCGCTCAGGTAGGGTCCCTCGTTTACAAGACATGCCGCGGAGACGGTCTCAGACATCTGCCTCGTGCTCTGGGTGTCGCGCACAAACGTTGCAATGTAGTAGAATAGATACGATTTCAGATAATTGCCCCACAATATCGTCTGCCCTAAGCGTTGGATTTGCGACACTCGAATGGTCCGTAGTCCTAATTAAGTAATAGGAACATGTTTGCACGTGATCGATACTTAGATATTGGGTGAAGCCGTGTCCTTCGTGACGTGACCTCCTTCTATTACGTCATTCTGACCACTTCGTTGCAGAATGCAGGATTTTTATTCCGATTGGAAAGGAAACAACATTTCATATTAACGATATACCAAATTAAGACGTCGCACAATTAAAGAGAACTAATATCATGTGACAGTATATGAAACATATTTCGGTGTCTATACGATTCAAGGGTCCATCGGTTTGTTACGATGGTAACGAACGTGAATTCTGTCCCCGGGGGCTGCAGTTTAGCAATGACATTTGCATCATATAAAGGGAGCATACTGTCACACCAAGTCCATCTGATCTGCCAATACCCTGTTTATCATCATTTACATAGATTTCTTATTATTTATATAATATATTAATGCTACCTGTGTAACTGTGCGTGTTTGTATGACTACAGAATGTGTGTTTTAGGACCGTGCACTAAGTGGATATTTTCCAAAACGTTTAAGGACCTTAAACCAAGTGGATATTTTCCAAAACGTCTTAGGACCTTGCGCTAAGTGGATATTTAACAAAAACGCCCTAAATTATGCTAAACTTGCAAGAACTCAGCATCAGCATCACATACTCCTCCGTTGCCTGGTTACTGCCATAATGCAGTTACGCGAGGTCTGTATGCGGTAAACAACGACACCTACAGCTCGTTTACAACGTCCACTGTGCGTATCTTGGCCGTGGTCACAATGAGTGTATTAGTGTTTCGGCCCATCAATAATAATAAGCCAGCTGCTACCTGCTCCACTCAGTTTGCGCTCTCGCCTATTGGAAATCGTAACGTCAATAAGAGCCGACGAGGAAGGTAGTGAACCACCAAGGCCGGTATGCCTTCAGGAAGGTAGTCAATAACCAAGGCCGGTATGCCTTCAGGTAGGTAGTCAATAACCAAGGCCGGTATGCCTTCAGGAAGGTAGTCAATAACCAAGGCCAGTATGCCTTCAGGAAGGTAGTCAATAACCAAGGCCGGTATGCCTTCAGGAAGGTAGTCAACAACAAAGGCCGGTATGCCTTCAGGAAGGTAGTCAACAATTCCATTATATGAATGCTTGGTAGTCACTGTGAATGTGTTTATCTCCAGTTTTCCTGGTTGTCAATTCAATAGCAGCGCTCTAAGTTTTAACAGAAAAAGGCATATGTTTCAGTTATTGCGCTTTTCTCACACGCAAACGTCTGACTGCATCTTCACCTTGAAAGCGAAAAAAGTATGTATGGTTTTGAGATAAAAGAGATAATAAAAACTAACCATGTGCAACTAAAATCAAGAACTTTACTCAAAAGGTGTTAGATTCCGGTCATTTGTTCCGGTTGACTGAGGGCATGTTGACCAGCGCGACCGATAAGTGCATGCGCAGTACTATGAAAATCGGGTAACCTAGACTACACGTGACGTATTAAGTGAGACCGGCAGACACAGAACCAACGGAGTCTCAAACAAACTTGCTATTCTCTCAGAAAGATGACTAGTTTAGTAAACAAAGGCCAAAATATGTTACATAGCATGTTGAGTTTGGACGCAAACAGTATGACCATATCGTATTGGCAAGCATAGGAATAGGTGTATACAAATATATTTTCATTTGGCGAGCGAATTTTGCTAGATTTTGACACTCGAGACGTAAGGTTATCTAACAGTGTGACGCGGCCCATGAAATTAAGATGATGTGTGTTCAACAAGGTTTTCCTAGTTAACCGCATGCGTGATATTCTTAATTGTAGTTACAAATGTTTATGTTTTAAATAACTCTTATAGGTGCATAGGCCTAAAACCATGACTTTTGCGTCCCTGTAAGTATTATTACCATTAAAGGGTGTCAGAGGAATGCACCTTTAACATGTATGGACCTATATAATATAGTATATATCGACTACGTACGCAATGTTTATAAGACGAACGTTTGCATATCGTTATATATTGAGACAGTGTCCATTCATTAGTGTTGTGTCAAGCAATTCAGGCGACTGCGAGGACCTAAAGCTGGCGACGCCGCAGTAGACCCCCAGGAATCTCAGGCGACTGCGAGGACCTAAAGCTGGCGACGCCGCCGTAGACCCCCAGGAATCTCAGGCGACTGCGAGGACCTAAAGCTGGCGACGCCGCCGTAGACCCCCAGGAATCTCAGGCGACTGCGAGGACCTAAAACTGGAGACGCCGCCGTAGACCCCCAGGAATCTCAGGCGACTGCGAGGACCTAAAGCTGGAGACGCCGCCGTAGACCCCCAGGAATCTCAGGCGACTGCGAGGACCTAAAGCTGGCGACGCCGCCGTAGACCCCCTGGAATCTCAGGCGACTGCGAGGACCTAAAGCTGGAGACGCCGCCGTAGACCCCCAGGAATCTCAGGCGACTGCGAGGACCTAAAGCTGGAGACGCCGCCGTAGACCCCCAGGAATCTCAGGCGACTGCGAGGACCCAAAGCTGGCGACGCCGCCGTAGACCCCCAGGAATCTCAGGCGACGATTATCAATGCTTTCGCGAAATTTAAGCTAAACAACGACAAACGAGATTACTTCTGGCTGACTCGGACCTCTGTGTTTTACGTAAGATTTGTTTTAATTTTGTGTTTGTAAGTTATTGAGTTATTACTTACCTACGTACTTACTTAGGCCCGTTTGCTCGCTTGGACTATTCACACAATCTCTCCACTGTGTCCCGTTCTGTGCCGTCCACACAAGCTCTCCACTGTGTCCTGTTCTGTGCCGTCCACACAATCTCTCCACTGTGGCATGTTCTGTGCCGTCCACAACAAGCTCTCCACTGTGGCCTGTTCTGTGCCGTCCACACAAGGTCTCCATTGTGTCCTGTTCTGTGCCGTCCGCACAAGCTCTCCACTGTGTCCTGTCCTGTGCCGTTCACACAAGCTCTCCACTGTGTCCTATTCTGTGCCGTCCACACAAGCTCTCCGCTGTGTCCTGTTCTGTGCCGTCCACACAAGCTCTCCACTGTGTCCTGTTCTGTGCCGTCCACACAAGCTCTCCACTGTGTCCTGTCCTGTGCCGTCCACTCAAGCTCTCCACTGTGTCCTGTTATGTGCCGTCCATACAAGCTCTCCACTGTGTCCTGTTCTGTGCCGTCCACACAAGCTCTCCACTGTGTCCTGTTCTGTGCCGTCCACACAAGCTCTCCATTGTGTCCTGTTCTGTGCCGTGCACACAAGCTCTCCACTGTGTCCTGTTCTGTGCCGTCCACACAAGCTCTCCATTGTGTCATGTCCTGTGCCGTCCACACAAGCTCTCCACTGTGTCCTATCCTGTGCCGTCCACACAAGCTCTCCATCGTGTCCTGTTCTGTGCTGTCCACACAAGCTCTCCACCGTGTCCTGTTCTGTGCCGTCCACACAAACTCTCCACCGTGTCCTGTTCTGTGCCGTCCACACAAGCTCTCCATCGTGTCCTGTTCTGTGCCGTCCACACAAGCTCTCCACTGTGTCCTGTTATTTCATTCCCGGTGTATCTCATCTTCTTCAGTTCCGTTTACATGTATCGCCGCCAGGTGTTTCTGGGCCGTCCTCTTTTCCTCTTCCCCTGGGGATTCCTAGTTAGTACATTTCTGGTGATGCTGGTTGGGAGTTTTCGTAGTGTAAGGACAATCCACCTCCATTTTCTCTTTTTGATTTCGTTTTGTACTGGATGCTGCCAGGTCCCTTCCCAGGGAGAATTGTTGCTAACTTTGTCAAACCATTTCAAATTCAACATTCTGCGCAGGCATTTATTGATGAAAGTCTATCCTTTTCAGTGTTTGCTGTGTCATTCTCCGTGTCTCTGAGCTGTACAGCAACACTGACTTGACAATTGAGTTAAATATCCTCAGCTTGGTGTTTGCTGTGTCATTCTCCGTGTCTCTGAGCTGTATAACAACACTGACTTGACAATTGAGTTAAAATAATATCCTCAGCTTGGTGTTTGCTGTGTCATTCTCCGTGTCTCTGAGCTGTACAGCAACACTGACTTGACAATTGAGTTAAATATCCTCAGCTTGGTGTTTGCTGTGTCATTCTCCGTGTCTCTGAGCTGTACAGCAACACTGACTTGACAATTGAGTTAAATATCCTCAGCTTGGTGTTTGCTGTGTCATTCTCCGTGTCTCTGAGCTGTATAACAACACTGACTTGACAATTGAGTTAAATATCCTCAGCTTGGTGTTTGCTGTGTCATTCTCCGTGTCTCTGAGCTGTACAGCAACACTGACTTGACAAATGAGTTAAATATCCTCAGCTTGGTGTTTGCTGTGTCATTCTCCGTGTCTCTGAGCTGTATAGCAACACTGACTTGACAATTGAGTTAAATATCCTCAGCTTGGTGTTTAACTTGATCTTTATCTAGAATGTCCTCAACGCTAGGAAACCAACTCAGGCTTTTTAGATCCTAGTTTCTACGTCTTCTGCTGTGTCTCCTATCTTGCTGGTGTTACTGTCCAAGTGCGTAAAGGAGTCCGTGTCTTCCAGTGGTTCCCCTCCAGGAGTAACCGGGCTGCTGCTCTTCGTGCTGGCTTTCGTGATCTTTGCTTCTGTTGATGTTGAGTCCTGTCTGTGGTGACACTATGTTTAGAAGCTCTTCTACAAAGCGCAAGTCGTACACCTGGCTCCAAATGGTCCACTGGATATCATTTCTCCTATTTTCTGTGATTCTCTTCATTATCCAGTCTATGTCCAGCAGGAAGAGGAAAGGTGACAAAAAGCACCCCTGCCTCACTCCTGTCTTCACCATGAAAGAGTATGTGAGTTGCCCTTCACGCCATCCCAAACTTATTTGGTATTCCATGATGTCGTAAAAGCTTCCAAAGGGTCTCATTGTCGATGCTATCAAATGGCTTCTCATTGTCCACAAAGTTGATGTACAGGGATGAATCCTACTCCATAGACTGTTCCACTATGATTCGAAGTGTAGCGATTTGGTCGGTGCAATGTCTATCTTTTCGGAAGCCTGCCACGGAGTTATGAGTAAATACAAATATGACTCTTGTTGTGCGTGTAACGTTGTCAACCACAAATACATCGATATGCAGATAAAACCGCACATGTGGTTGAATCTTTCTTCATTGATTTCTATCTGGTTGGTCATGTGCCAAAACAGATCTACAACGTATCTGAGCATGTGTCTTCAACCACAACACTGCGCTTTTGTCTTTGGCGTCGTCTACTCAAGGACGTACGCCACTTCGTATGCAGAAGGAAAATCAATCGATTATACTCGTGACCTAGTTGATTGAATATCGCTCAACACGTGATTATTTTACGAGAGATGCCCGCGTCGCTCTCCCACATCGTCATAGCTTGTGCCGAAGCACCGAGTGGGCAGCAGCAGCAGCATCAGCATCAGCAGCAGCCTATGGGACCTACTCAGGCTTAGCCGCTTGTGTCACGGTACATCGCCGCTGCCGCATTAGAGACGACGAACAGTTTTACCGGCTGATTCGAGGTAGTAATTGCCGTCCTCAGCATTCATCGAGTCACGCGCCATCAGCCGAGAGATTAGCGCTGACTATTAATGTTGGAATTACTTGGGCAACGTCGAATGAAGTAGACGGAACGACTTCTCTTACCATGGAGTCCAGTAGATATGTACGTATTGCAGATGGATGTGTATCAGTTTTGATTTGTCATTTAAGGAAAGGAAAATACGTGTTTTTCAACATATTGTAAATTAGGTTTATAATGGTATGCTATAGGGATGTCAATGACAATTTTAAACAGCATGTCTATTTTTCATTTTCATGATATGGGTACAACCTTACAACCAGGTGAATCCAATTCTTTTACCGATAAAAGCATTTGTTTGATCCAGGAAGCACAGGGTCACGTGCTGTCCTTTTGCAAAAGTGTTCACAATCTTCTTTTTCTTCTCATGTCCGTATATTTCTCGTGTCCCTACACTTCTCGTGTCCCTACACTTCTCGTGTTCCTACATGTCTCGTGTCCCTACATTTCTCGTGTCCCTACACATCTCGTGTCCCTACACTTCTCGTGTCCCTACACTTCTCGTGTCCCTACATGTCTCGTGTCCCTACACTTCTCGTGTCCCTACATTTCTCGTGTCCCTACACTTCTTGTGTCCCTACATTTCTCGTGTCCCTACACTTCTCGTGTCCCTACACTTCTCGTGTCCCTATATTTCTCGTGGCCCTACACTTCTCGTGTCCCTACATTTCTCGTGTCCCTACACTTCTCGTGTCCCTACACTTCTCGTGTCCCTACATGTCTCGTGTCCCTACACTTCTCGTGTCCCTACACTTCTCGTGTCCCTACATTTCTCGTGTCCCTACACTTCTCGTGTCCATACACTTCTCGTGTCCCTATACTTCTCTTGTCCATACACTTCTCGTGTCCCTACACTTCTCGTGTCCCTACACTTCTCCCCGCCACTGCAGACTACACGCTTTGACACACGAGTTGTAATTGTGTTTGTAAACTACTAAGTCGTCTGGTCTGCACGGCTCTGGTAGGAGAGAGCATTCTAGGATATGTTGCATCGTTTAAGTCCTCTCCAGTCACATTAGGTAGGGCAGTTTTAATTGTACCCAAACTTCTGCGTTGCAATCAATGGACCTGTGTCAATCAATGAACCTATGTCAATCAATGGACCTATGTCAATCAATGGACCTGTGTCAATCAATGGACCTATGTCAATCAATGGACCTGTGTCAATTGGATCCTGGATTTGGTCAAAGGGCACAAAGTTTTTAAATGGGTAGATGTTGGTAAGGAGGCAATGTGTATAATATATTTAGTTGTGTCGACATTATTAATTGTGGAAGTAAGCGGGTTTGTGTTGAATTACTTTCGTTCTCACAAAATATCCACATATGAAACCGTGAAAATGTAACTGCAATCTGAGCCGTTAGGTAGATTGGTCCTTCTGGACCTAGATCTGGATCTGGATCTAGATCTGGATCTGGATCTAGATCTCAGCGAAGTCCTACTAGGACATTGTGCTGAGGGTTTATTTCCGAGTGTCCTTCTCTTGAGTTAGTCCATGACAGGTTTTTCAGTTCGTGGGATATATTACTTCCCCTGGCATAGACACCACATAGAAGGGACCAACAGCCTTTAGTGTCTCTTCCGAAAGACTCACCTACTGTCCCCTTTTTGACCACTGACAGTGCTTTTTAATATTTTGTTCGTCAATAGAAAATTACTATAAAATGTCCTATCCAGAACGAACATCCACCAAACCACTTGGCAGTTATATCATACGTACTCCCATGGCATAAACGTACTCCCATGGCATATTGATGTGTAGATATAGATTTTAGGTATTATATTGGTTAATATTCCTTTAGACAGTATATATTAAACGAGATGTACCAAAATAAACTGGACAGCCATTTTGTGCTGCAACGCGGCTCGTTCGTTTTATCTAGGCGCAATTTCCGGCGGAAAATGTATTAGAAAAACTTGCTGCGACCACTTAGCAAGACTGAACGGCGTCACATTATATCTATCACTACTTCCTGGTATCACAGCGCCTGCGAGGCAGTCTTTACGACGATCCAATGAGTCAATCTGTCAAAGGAAGCCTGCTAACTAGTCATTGAAAACGCAATTACACGCAACTATGGCAACGATATCGATCGAACCAAAGTTCAGCGAGTGGTCGACCTGGTGTCAAACGTACACTGTATGCACCCACCATCTTAGTGTCAAACGGTCGTAGTGGCGACATTGATCCGTGTACGCAGCCACCATCTTAGTGTCAAACGGTCGTAGCGGCGCCGTTGATCCGTGTATGCAGCCACCATCTTAATGTCAAACGGTCGTAGTGGTGACGTCGATACGTGTACGCAGCCACCATCTTAGTGTCAAACGGTCATAGTGGCGACGTCGATACGTGTACGCAGTCACCATCTTAATGTCAAACGGTCGTAGTGGCTACGTTGATCCGTGTACGCAGCCACCATCTTAGTGTCAAACAGTCGTAGTGGCGGCGTCGATACGTGTACGCAGTCACCATCTTAGTGTCAAACGGTCGTAGTGGCGACGTTGATCCGTGTACGCAGCCACCATCTTAGTGTCAAACGGTCGTAGTGGCGCCGTCGATACGTGTACGCAGCCACCATTTTAGTGTCAAACGGTCGTAGTGGTGGCGTCGATACGTGTACGCAGTCACCATCTTAGTGTCAAACGGTCGTAGTGGCGCCGTCGATACGTGTACGCAGCCTTAATCTTAGCGTCAAACGGTCGCAGTGGTGGCGTCGATACGTGTACGCGGTTATCATCTTAGCGTCAAACGGTCGCAGTGGTGGCGTCGATAGGTGTATGCAACCATCATCGTATTGTCATTGGTTTTGTCTGTATGGACACCTGGCTGATAATGTGTTTCTTTTAGAAAACAGGTGGCTTTTTGTGTTTCGCCGATATGCATTAGTTGCAATATGATATGCTTGTTATCAAAGTATCACGTGGTATGTGATAATCGCATTTGCGATTTGAAAAAGCGAACTAACAAGATTTACCAAATTTAACTTTGCCCGGTGTCACGTCGTTTACAACGAATCACAAAGCTTTGCTGAGACAAAGTTCAAAATGCAATCACACACATTTAAAAAGTATAGTGTTCAGGGCTGGGTAATACAGTTGTCTTCTGACCAACTCCAAGACACGGCTCGGTGTTTGTGGGCCGACTCGGACGGAACCCGTTGATGTTCGCGTCACCTTTCCAACTTGATGGTCGGCACATTGAATTAAGTTGGTGGTCTTATTATGCATTGTGGTTACCAGATACGTTCTTACGAGGCCTCGTTCGACTGGTCAGTCATTTTACTTAATATTACGCCAATCTGAGCGGAGCCCGGTATGCAGTGTTAACCACGACACTACCGCGCCTCTAACGGCGATTATTTGACTCGTCTGGATATAACGGGACAATGGTAGCCTAGAAGAGTTTAAGTCTCTCACTGCGTCTATGAGGATTATTCCGTGATCTAAACGGAACAGCGTGGATGTATATTAGACTGGTCGATGTGGTGATGCATGCTGGGTAAACGCAACCCTGCAATGTTGACCTACACGTTAAACACCAGGCTGCCTTACTTACTTAGCCCTCTTCGCTCAAGGTAGAGCACAGGGCCGAAACGACTCTTTATTTGCTGCTTTCTTCATCTCTTTCCAGATGGTTCCCTGTTTCTTTATTTCCTCGGCTATTGATCTCTTCCAATTAGTCTTGGGTCTGCCAGGCTGTCTACATTGGGTTAATGATATCTCAAGCAGAATAAAAAATAACAACACGAAAGACAACGTCGACGTCAGCTATCCGCCCTCCTCGTGACCCAGTGCTCATGTTGGTATCCACCCCCTCCTCGTGACCAGTGCTCACGTTGGTATCCACCCGCCCTCCTCGTGACCCAGTGCTCATGTTGATATTCACCCGCCTTCCTATTTGGACGTTGTCCCAGTAGCCGAAACAAACCTACAAATCAGACCTACAAACCTACAAATGCTAAACATACATGTTTCTTCTTATAGTATCATTAGCCTAATAGTTCATAGGGCCGAGTCTTTGAACATACACAACTGGCGGGAACTCGTATGTATCCGTAAAACTTTTCAGAAAAACTCAAATAACGTATTATCCATATTATACAACTTTTTTTTTTTTAATACAAATATCTGTGTCATCCGCCATAGGTTGACGCATACATAGACGATCGGTGAAACGAAACAGCAGCCACCAACGCATCCACTGCTGGGTTTCGATTGATTTCCTGCTCTTTGGTTGTTTGTCACATCCAGATATACGCATTACTAACAATGTCGTGACAACAACGGTTGTGACGACGCCAATTCCAACACGCGCAGTCCGTTTGTAATTACCTCAGCAGCCACTGCTGCGGCATTACTGTTCACAGACATCGCCCACTGCCGCGTCTGTCGTCTGCGTGTCAAATGTCGTCTGTATGTTTGCAGTTGCTGCCGACAGCCTTTCGTCGAGGACAGACCTTCTCGTCAGCGATGACACCGACGACAACGCAAGCGACGCGCGCGACTCGCGCGACCAGTACGACGACGCGACGAGCGTAGACGAGATGGAGACGAGTCGCACGTCAGTAGTGGCTGTCTACGTCGCTGTCGCCCTCGTCGGGGTCGGCAGCAGCTTCGTCACCAACGCCCTATGGGTGCTGCTTCCGCTACTGATGCAACGTACGCCAGAGGGCGCTGCACTTCCGCTCTACCTGCTGTTGGTGTTTGAGTGCAGTCACGTGGTGCTGGTCGCCTACCTCGTGGTCCGGCGATGCTCCCGCAGTGTCGTCAGTGACGTGCCGTTCGTGTACAGCAGCTACGTGTTGTCGTTGACGGCGCTGGTGCTGCTGGCTGTCTTCTGGCGTCACTCGACCGACATCGCGGGCCGGCCACACAGCTTCGTGCTGTTCGTGTGCGCGCTGCTCGGCGCTGTCGTAGCGTGCGTGTCGACTGTCACGTACGCCGGCTTCGCGGCCCGCCTGCGCACGCGCTACATGAGCGCCATCGTGCTCGGAGACGCCCTGTCCGCGGTCGTTCCACACCTCCTCTCAGTCGCCCAGGGCGTTGGCCGCGCCATGGACTGTCCCCATAAGCCGCTCGTCCAGGCAGGTAACCACACGGCGTCTACTGTCCACGGCGGCCGCTACGTGATGGAGACGCTGTCCAGCAGTGAGGTCGTGCTGCCCCAGCCACTGAGATACTCCGAGTCGACCTTCTTCTTCGTGGGCGCCGCCTTCCTGCTGACATCGGCCGTCGCCTTCGTCAACTTCCGCTGCAGCGAGGCATGCCGGGCCCAATACGACGTTGCTGCCGTTGCCGAGCACGTTGACATCGAGCTACGCGGCCTGCGCCCGGGTCCTGCCTCTAATAGTATCCGGAGAGACCACGGCTACGTGCTGGACGACGGCTCCATCCGCCACGTCCGTGCCTGCCCGTCTACGGCTGCACGCGGCGTCGAACATACCCGTTACTACGATCGACGGAAAGGGCGCAACTCAAACGGCGCCGACGCAGGGCGCCACTGCAGCGTCGATTTAATCGGATGTGATGTCACGATGGACACGTATCACGCAAGAGGACACCAAGATGGTGCCGCGGCGGCGTCCGAAAAGCCGAAGATGTTCCCGCTCCTCGTCCTCATCACGTTGTGGGTGAGCAGCGTCCTCAACGGCCCGGCTTCCGTCGTCAAGGCGCATGCCTGCTACCCCACCGCCAACGGCTCCTTCAGAGTCGGTTGCATCGTTAGTGACGTGTGCATCGTGCTCGCTTGCCCCCTGGCGACAAGATGTATGGCCAAGTCTCGTGTGACTTTCATCGTCGCGTTCACGGCACTCGGGACGATTGTCGTGTTCTACTTCGCGGCGCTGGTGTGGTTCAGTCGGACGGTGGACGGGGCCAGGGACTCGCTCTTGTTCGGGGACCCCGGCGAACTGCTCGCGGTAGGTCTACGGGGCTCTCACGCCACATGCATTGACGTTGGGTGGGGGGGGGGGGGGCGGGAGGTGCGAGGGGGGGTAAAAAAACCAACCCTTTAATTACAGCATCAAAAAGCAACGGCTGTCACCCCCACCCCCCCTCACCGTAACTTTAACCTTCATGAAATTATATTCACCATTAGTTTGCTCAATAACGATTTCATTCGAAACGATGACCTAAGGTGGAATTCAGTATCGCGTGTATCACTCGACAATTCACCGTTAGTCATTATCATTAGGCCCGAATGATCTGTTTAGGTTAGTCACATGCCTTTTCAGATTAACGTCATGTTACGTATCTCAGACAAGTAGACACATTTCCTAAAGAAAAAGTATAGTTATTCATGTTTTTTTTCGTTATTTTATGAAACTGCAATGCATGGTTTTCACACACAAACAATTGCGTTTTCTTACACTCGCATCGGCGAGATAAACCATTTTGTCAATACAGCGCTCCATAACGCCGACAGTGGTGTGTGGCATCTAAGCCATTCGCTGCAGCGCAGCGCCTCACCGTGGAACGATACACATTCATTATCTCGCGTCCGGCGATGTTTTGGGAAATGGTGTTTTGAGAATCATGTCGTAAAACCGTAGGTTTGATTGCGCTGCTGAGAACACACGCTGCCGTTAGCTAATGTCCCTGTAATGATACCGTGCAGCGTGCTCTTGCCATCGAACAAATATGACTCGGCTAACAGCCATAGGTTCTCGAAACAGGAATAGTGAAATAGGTTATGAATATATCCATGTAAGCCTAAGTTAGTGAGCACTATTCTGATTATTTTAGTTTATGTAACATTCATTTGTTACGTACCGGGTTAGTCGCGCAAAACGCATGCACGCGCACCACCAGGTGTTCATCGATTATTTTTTTCATTTTTAATATAAATACCTAATATACTTAGAAGCATGTAATTTGCACCTTCTTGTAGCCCAACTCAAGGTGTTTACATTGACAGAGTTTTCTTTCCAGTGAGTAGAATAACCTCGAAAAACAAAATGGCGACCGTGAAATAGAGGGCGTGTGGCTTGAATAGACCAGGCGAATGTCTTGCGCTGCAGTCTGTCATTTAGCTGCAGTGTCTGTACCAACTGCAGTTTGTGGGCAAACACATGAAGCCGTTTGTGAATGATAAGGTGCATGGTTGTTGCTGGCTGAATTATTATCATGAAGCACACGAAAATATAATAAAACGATCCGCGCACCAGATTGACACACTCGTCGCCGACAGAGTCCGTCCACCTCCTCGTCGCTGTAGCAGACGGCCAGTCTCCAATAATCTCTCGCAGATAGTTGGTTTCGACCGTGGTTGCCTCCGCTACTGCAGTCTGTAGTTACACTGCACCACAATCACTGACTTTGTCTCTGCAAGTCACACAACGCATTGAACATTCTTTTTCGCGGTCGCCATTTTGTTTCACAGCGTACTCTACTCACTGGACAGATATCTGAAAAGAAAATACAAAAATAAGAAAGATAATTTAAGAACACCATATAACATTACGGTAAGTAATTAAGTTTGGACGACTTTTTTTCAGACGATTGCCTGGGTGACAGTCAGCGGACTATTTTCTTACGCTCGAGCGTTGACTGCCATCGTGTGTCGCGACGCGAGCAGTGAAGCCGTCCTCTGGTACGCTTGTGTTACACAGCTCGGCACGGCTATCGGCAGTCTGACAGTCCTCGACAACACCGGAATATGCGTCGTCTACAAGGCAAAGGTGTCGTGCGATTAGCCGCCCGCCGTGCAGATAACGTCAATGTGGAGAGCGACTTTGACGTCAGTGCATTCTGTAACACTCAGTGATCTGTCATTGTAGCACTGTGACAAACCTTTCACTGCAGTCTTGGAGCGTACTGTATGTTTGACATATTTCAGTAGTGTTGATAACGATTCATTTTGTTATGGACTTATGATGTTAAACATCACCTGACGACGCCACGTGTCGAGTGTACTTGTTGGATCGTACAAGTGGCCAATGGGTGTTCGACCTGACATCCGGGTTAGTTAGAGCCACCAGCACTTCACCAATAGTCAACGCCGGGTCGCCGAGTTATACTTTATGTATGTCAGATAAAACGAAGTAGGCCCTTTACGTAAATGTATATCTTGGAAATATCTTGAATATCTTATATTCCTTGGCAATTGAATATTTGTGTTTAAACAATACATGCGAATTCGTAGTTTTGTATAGATGTTTGCATAGTTTACTAAAAAGCAAAAGTACCAAAATCACGAATGAATAGCCTCGTTTAGCAAATGTCTTGCAAAATTGAGAGCTGTCTTAGCGCATCCGCTGTAGAGGTTTAACGTCTTCCAGCACATGCCTTTATTTTGAGTAGACCTGCGTCTGTCCATCAACATGTTCCAGAAATAAAACTATTCGTTATTTTCTCCTCATGTTGTACAGTATTTCTATACTAAACGTTTGTTGTGAATTGAACACTCCCAACGGGTCGTACTTTCTCCCTGCCCACAGATGTGTCCAGTGGTGATGGGTGTAAGACGTAGCTGGAGGCTTGTTCCGAAAGCCTTCCACCATTACCTTTCTACATAACTCGTCAAGTCTTTCAAAGTTCTCTTCTAAACCGCCTTTCGAGTTTACGCAAACGTCACGTATATAATCAATTCTGCTCGTGTCGACGATTGGGTGGAAGTCTTCGGGCAGGGAGAGAAATATTGGCTCGGCGTTGTTGTTGAACAATCCACCGCGTATGTATGCCTTGTATTCGTCGGTCAACATAAATGGTCCAGTTGCGTGCAGAATGTCGTTCCACATGAACATGCCCGTGTAGCGTTTTAGGTGACCGATGACAGCCCCGAAAAACGGATGTCCTGCAGTACATGCCATGAGGGCATTCGATACGAGGGGGATGCCGGTAGGGCTGAGGAAGTGCGCGTGCACGAGGGGTTCCTGACTGACGAAACAAGGGTGTTTGTCGACGTAGGGGTCGAGAGGACGAAGACACTCCATGTCGAGGTCTGCGTACAGTCCTCCGTACTCAAACAGCACGAAGTACCTGCAATAACAATTAACGCACGGATGACCAACACAATCCAACCAACACAATCCCACCAAACACAGTCCCACTAACACAATCCCACCAACACAATTCCACCCAGACACAGTCAAACGTCTGTCGTACATAAATATGCAACTATGACGTTTTGTGATGAGAACTGTAACATCACGTGCGTGGGTTGAGTTAGGAAAATATCGCCCACTATTCACGATAAACATTCTCCTAATCAATTATATGGAGCGACACCACTGTGCAGGTGGCAGGTCACGGAATACACACGTCAAACGGTTAGTGCGTGTCTGTTTTTATATATTGCTTCCGATGCACATTTGCGTCGGAAGGGCCAAGTCGACGTGTTGGTGTTCCACGGGGTCGACCGCCGCCTCTGTGTAGTACGAGGCGACAACGATGCCTACAATGAATCCAACCGAGATACGCAGCTGTCAACTAATGGCGGGTTACCAACAGTATCCCGGCAACAATATTTTACAATAGCTCGTCCCTCCAAATTGTCTTACAACAGCTCGCCCCTCCACATTGTCTTACAACAGCTCGCCCTTCCACATTGTCTTACAACAGCTCGCCCTTCCACATTGTCTTACAACAGCTCGCCCCTCCACATTCTCTTACAGTAGCTCGTCCCTCCACATTGTCTTACAACAGCTTGCCCTTCCACATTGTCTTACAACAGCTTGCCCTTCCACATTGTCTTACAACAGCTTGCCCTTCCACATTGTCTCACAACAGCTCGCCCTTCCACATTGTCTTACAACAGCTCGCCCTTCCACATTGTCTTACAACAGCTCGCCCTTCCACATTGTCTTACAACAGCTTACCCTTCCACATTGTCTTACAACAGCTTGTCCTTCCACATTGTCTTACAACAGCTTGCCCTTCCACATTGTCTTACAACAGCTCGCCCTTCCACATTGTCTTACAACAGCTCGCCCTTCCACATTGTCTTACAACAGCTTACCCTTCCACATTGTCTTACAACAGCTTGTCCTTCCACATTGTCTTACAACAGCTTGCCCTTCCACATAGTCCTACAACAGCTCGCCCTTCCACATTGTCTTACAACAGCTCGCCCTTCCACATTGTCTTACAACAGCTCGCCCTTCCACATTGTCTTACAACAGCTTGCCCTTCCACATTGTCTTACAATGGCTTGCCCTTCCACATTGTCTTCCAACAGCTTGCCCTTCCACATTGTCTTACAACAGCTTACCCTTCCACATTGTCTTACAACAGCTTACCCTTCCACATTGTCTTACAACAGCTTGCCCTTCCACATTGTCTTACAATGGCTTGCCCTTCCACATTGTCTTGCAGTAGCTCGCTCCTCCATATTGTCTTACAATAGCTCGTCCTTCCAAATTGTCTTACAATAGCTCGTCCCTCCATATTGTCTTACAAAAGCTCGCCCTTCCACGTTGTCTTACAACAGCTCGCCCCTCCACATTGTCTTACAATAGCTTGCCCTTCCACATTGTCTTACAACAGCTTGCCCTTCCACATTGTCTCACAACAGCTCGCCCTTCCACATTGTCTTACAACAGCTCGCCCTTCCACATTGTCTTACAACAGCTTACCCTTCCACATTGTCTTACAACAGCTTGTCCTTCCACATTGTCTTACAACAGCTTGCCCTTCCACATTGTCTTACAACAGCTCGCCCTTCCACATTGTCTTACAACAGCTCGCCCTTCCACATTGTCTTACAACAGCTCGCCCTTCCACATTGTCTTACAACAGCTCGCCCTTCCACATTGTCTTACAACAGCTCGCCCCTCCACATTGTCTTACAACAGCTCGCCCCTCCACATTGTCTTACAACAGCTTGCCCTTCCACATTGTCTTACAATGGCTTGCCCTTCCACATTGTCTTGCAATAGCTCGCTCCTCCATATTGTCTTACAATAGCTCGTCCTTCCACATTGTCTTACAATAGCTCGTCCCTCCATATTGTCTTACAAAAGCTCGCCCTTCCACGTTGTCTTACAACAGCTCGCCCCTCCACATTGTCTTACAATAGCTCGCCCCTTCACATTGTCTTGCAATAGCTCGCCCCTCCACATTGTCTTGCAACAGATCGCCCCTCCATATTGTCTTACAATAGCTCGCCACTCCACATTGTCTTATAATGGCTCACCCCTCCACATTGTCTTACAATAGCTCGCCCCTCCACATTGTCTTACAATAGCTAACCCTTCCACATCGTCTTACAACAGCTCACCCCTCTACATTATCTTACAATAGCTAGCCCCTCCACATTGTCTTACAATAGCTAGCCCCTCCACATTGTCTTACAACAGCTAGCCCCTCCACATTGTCTTACAATAGCTAGCCCCTCCACATTGTCTTACAATAGCTAGCCCCTCCACATTGTCTTACAATAGCTAGCCCCTCCACATTGTCTTACAATAGCTAGCCCCTCCACATTGTCTTACAATAGCTAGCCCCTCCACATTGTCTTACAATAGCTAGCCCCTCCACATTGTCTTACAATAGCTAGCCCCTCCACATTGCACGCATAAAATATTAGTCGCACACGGGGCTGGGTTCGATTATGAAGTTAACCATGATCCAGAATTGAAAAACGTTATGACAAATAATTGTGGTTTAACAACAGTAGACACGAGGACAACGAGAAAAGACCTAATAGACTTTTTTATATTGAATGCTTATAAAAATATTGATAGAACTATTTTTTCAAAACTTAATGAATGTAGACGAACTACATATGCCAATGAAAGGAACGAATGATCCAAAGGCTATGTATGTGCGAGCAGCGTGGTTTTCTTATTTACTGGCAGCATACAGAGGAAATAACATAATCGTAATAGAAATTTTGCCATCGCAATCGAAATCGTATTGGGATGTTGCAATAGTATCGATTTGTTTGTAATCGGGCCAGTATCCAAAAAATAGCCTATATGCAAGTGGCCTGTTCAATTGTCATACGATTCCAATGTGTACCGTTAGCTCACGTCTATCACTTGTGGACCCAACCGAACACACGGGCAATTAAACATTGATCCAGATGACGCACCGCACAATGAGAGGAATTGCTAAAAATTATCTTTGTTACTTCCGGCAAACTGAGTTTGGTAGAAAATAATTTCGATGTTTCGCACGCACGCACCAACTCACCCACGCACATACACGCACACGCACGCGCACGCGCACACGCACACGCACACGCACACGCACACGCACACACACACACACACCATATATGCAACCAAGAAGACCAACTTAATTGCTACTATCTGTGTCAAACCTACGCAATCAATGGCTTCTCGTTTGGCTCTTAAAGAGCGTTGAGAATATTGTTTCAGACTGAGAACAACTCGTGTATATCGGCGGAAAGTAGATTATTTGACGACCCCGGTTGTGCTAGCAACTACGCTGGTTAGTGATTTAAAAAGTCAGGTGTTCACCAGTGGATGACAGAAATGACAGAATGACAGGCGACACGAGGATGAAGCAGTTGTCCGTCTAACAACTTGCTTTATTATAAAAACACGGTAGAATATAAATATGGACATGAAACAGTCGCCAGGATGCATCGGCGACACAGGGTCGCTCTACAGAACACAACGAGGAATACGTAACCGTTGAGCGGGAGGTTAACATAGCGGGAGGTTAATATAGCGGGAGGTTAACATAGCGGGAGGTTAATATAGCGGGAGGTTAATATTACGGGAGGTTAATATAGCGGGAGGTTAATAGGGGGAGTTTAATATTACGGGAGGTTAATATGGCGGGAGGTTAATATAGCGGGAGGTTAATATAGGGGGAGGTTAATATAGCGGGAGGTTAATATAACATATTAAGAAGTTAACATAGCGGGAGGTTAATATTACGGGAGGTTAATATGGCGGGAGGTTAATATAGCGGGAGGTTAACCTAGGGGGAGGTTAATATTACGGGAGGTTAATATGGCGGGAGGTTAATATAGCGGGAGGTTAATATAGGGGGAGGTTAATATAGCGGGAGGTTAATATAGCGGGAGGTTAATATAGGGGGAGGTTAATATAGCGGGAGGTTAATATAACGGGAGGTTAATATAGCGGGAGGTTAACATAGCGGGAGGTTAATATTACGGGAGGTTAATATGGCGGGAGGTTAATATAGCGGGAGGTTAATATAGCGGGAGGTTAATATAGCGGGAGGTTAATATAGGGGGAGGTTAAAATAGCGGGAGGTTAATATAGCGGGAGGTTAATATAGGGGGATGTTAATATAGGGGGAGGTTAACATAGCGGGAGGTTAATATAGCGGGAGGTTAATATAACTGGAGGTTAATATAGCGGGAGGTTAATATAGCGGGAGGTTAATATAGGGGGATGTTAATATTACGGGAGGTTAATATAGCGGGAAGTTAACATAGTGGGAGGTTAATATAGCGGGAGGTTAATATTACGGGAGGTTAATATGGCGGGAGGTTAATATAGCGGGAGGTTAATATAGGGGGAGGTTAATATAGCGGGAGGTTAATATAGGGGGAGGTTAATATAGCGGGAGGTTAATATAGCGGGAGGTTAATATAGCGGGATGTTAACATAGCGGGAGGTTAATGTAGTAGTAGGTTAACATAGCGGGAGGTTAATATAACTAATATAGATCGTATTATTGCGGTCTCGCGTTTGTTTTGGTGATTATCTGGTCTGTACTACATCCTGGCTAGTACCTACCACACTCTGGCTAGCATTACATGGATGACGTGAAATTAAATAATAATGACGTGACTTCCTGGACCTGGCGACGAGGGAATCAGCTAATAACGTGGTTAAAGTTGGCTGTAGTTCCCAATTCAAATCAAGGTAATTTCTCCGATAACCTGCCTTAGTGCTACGTAGTATTAGAAAACAGTTATCAGTTTGAACAGTTTTGTTTACGTCGGTCCAATCACGTGACCGTGAATGAATTACGTCATAAGCACAACTAGGTTACGGCAAATAGTCAAGTTGATCAGCACCCGTGTTCAGGTGTTCTTGTTCAAGCGAAACACGAGAAGCATCTACAAAACGTTACACAGATAAGTGTTTTACTGTTGCGTCAATTTAGCTTTGAGGTCCCATCAAGAAAAGTAGGAAGAACACAGAAGATTTGGAAGCCATTCAATACAAGTGTTGTGTGAACTATACGGACTGCCTAGCCCCAGGATACGCCTACTCTCCGCCAAACTACGTTCATGGAGCCTAGTTTGATGGCGAGTGTGGATGGCCTGGGGAAATATTTTATCCACGCAATCCCACAGCCCCTCTACGGGAAACTGACGCACATAAGTCGACACGCCAGTTGTGTTTTGCCGCTAGTGGGCGCTATACCGGTTGTTTCTTTTTAAATTACACGAGTAATGACTAAAGGTTATTTGTCCCGGGTCTCGACGACTCCTAGAGTGGTTACAACAAGTCGGCGGGTGCCTACGACACCCCTGCCTCTGAGCAGATAATACGGTCTCTCGCCATTACACAGGAGCTTCTAACATACCGCTTCAAACACCACCATCAAACTGATTTAGCCTATCGCAAATTCGGTTCGTTGATGTTCAAACAGGTAGTGTGTTAATAGTTTATTTAGTATCCGCAGTTGATGTAATAAAATGCCTATTTTTTTCAAATCAATACAGGAAATGATTTTAGTCTTTAGATCCGGTAAGGTTCAAAATAGTGGATATCCAAAATGATAAACACTGTGCGGGTCAACGCTGATCATGGGCGTGACCTCCATCCTCTCGCTGATCACATGACAAAGCCGTGAGTATTCAACATTTTCATTTTAACTTCAATTAATGTTTGACCAAACATTAAGTAATTTAATAGTGTGTCTGATGATTTCATGTAAACTACATACAAAGCTTGCACACATGAGCTAGCATTTCGATACTAAGTACGTTTGATTTTTCGCAAAATTTATTTGAAATGAGACTAGCGAAAAAAATCGAATTGAGGACGTACCTTTGAACCTTTATGATGGAATAAGTGGCCCGAAACAGGCATTGTTGACGACACAAACATAAATTTAGAAGTTTAGGCAAAATTAAAACAAGTCCGTTTTGAGCAAAGTTAAAAGACGTCCTATACGTGGACTTGATAACATAGATTACTATGAGTATTTGGCTCAGACAGCAGAACCCGTGGGCAGCGAAGATGAGA
The DNA here is from genome assembly GCA_033239005.1 of Lamellibrachia satsuma. Taxonomy (NCBI): domain Eukaryota; kingdom Metazoa; phylum Annelida; class Polychaeta; order Sabellida; family Siboglinidae; genus Lamellibrachia; species Lamellibrachia satsuma. Next base: position 4,643,098 of record BSQZ01000001.1, on the reverse strand, counting down.
ACAACTGATTTAAGTGATGACCGACGTCAAAAGAAATTACCAAAACTATGACGTTAGAAAACAGTGTTTTGTTACAAAAATAGTAACACTAATTGCATTTTTGTGAAAAAACTTACATTTTATTTACATAAACCTTACATTAGACCAGTAGTTAGAGCAATGACTACTGCACGTTACAGTTTGCGAAGGCGAATTTGCAGTCACACTTCAATAACGTACGTGGCCACCGGTGGCTGTAATACAGGCAACACATCCGAGTCGTAGGTTTTGTACCAGGCGCCGCATGCTTTGTACCAGGCGCCGTATGCTTTGTACCAGGCGCCGTATGCTTTGCACCAGGCGCCGCATGCTTTGTACCAGGCGCCGCATGCTTTGTACCAGGCGCCGCATGCTTTGTACCAGGCGCCGCATGCTTTGTACCAGGCGCCGCATGCTTTGCACCAGGCGCCGCATGCTTTGTACCAGGCGCCGCATGCTTTGTACCAGGCGCCGTATGCTTTGTACCAGGCGCCGTATGCTTTGTACCAGGCGCCGTATGCTTTGCACCAGGCGCAGTATGCTTTGTACCAGGCGCCGTATGCTTTGCACCAGGCGCCGTATGCTTTGTACCAGGCGCCGCATGCTTTGTACCAGGCGCCGCATGCTTTGTACCAGGCGCCGCATGCTTTGCACCAGGCGCCGCATGCTTTGCACCAGGCGCCGCATGCTTTATACCAGGCGCCGTATGCTTTGCACCAGGCGCCGCATGCTTTGTTCCAGGCGCCGCATGCTTTGTACCAGGCGCCGTATGCTTTGTACCAGGCGCCGCATGCTTTGTACCAGGCGCCGCATGCTTTGTACCAGGCGCCGCATGCTTTGCACCAGGCGCCGCATGCTTTGTACCAGGCGCCGCATGCTTTGTACCAGGCGCCGTATGCTTTGTACCAGGCGCCGTATGCTTTGTACCAGGCGCCGTATGCTTTGTACCAGGCGCCGTATGCTTTGCACCAGGCGCCGTATGCTTTGCACCAGGTTGTATATTCTGCTGGGGGATTCGATCCAACTCGTCGTCTAGCAGTGCCTTTATGAGTTCCTGTATGTTGGTGCGTGCGTGCGTGCGTTCGTGCGTGACGCCTTCGACACACGCGCTTCTGAAGTTGATCCCACATATGCTCGATGTGGCTCAGCTCGTCGGGATAAGCTTGAATGAAGGTGACGCCTGAGGATTTCTTTGATGTATCGGTGTGGTTCCACCAATCACCACCAGATGCGTTCTGTGGTTTCCAGACATTCCTGCCCAAACCACCACACTGTGTCCACCCCACCGATTCGCATGGCGTACTCAGCAGACGGCGTAGCGACCACCCCGTCTGTGCTTCACCTTCCCTCTTCCATCGGGGCAGTAGACACAGCTGCAGGCACCACACTAATCTGTTTTGACGGTGGACAGGGCTGAAGACCGGACCCCTTCCAGACAAGTAACTAGTATGAAGCCTCCTTCTAATGCAAGGTACACACCAGCCCGGTCCGAACGAATCGGGCCAACCAATCGTCTGGCGTCGGACCAAAAACGGTTGATCTGCTCGGTGTGTAGTGAATTCCCGACTTCCAACTGTCTGACTCCCGAAAAAAAATCGGGAGTCAGGAGGTTGGCCTAACTATGGTTGGGTTGGTGTGGAACTCCTGGTCCAGATTAACTAGGAGTTGGGGATCACGGAGCCAATGAGAGGAGGTGGTCGCCATTTTAGTTGTAGTACCAGATTACACGCTACAAGGCGTGCGTGTGCGCGTACAGTTCGTGATTTTCACTCCAGGGTCAGAACAGTGCGTCAACGAGTCCGTCTGGTTGGTGTATTGGATGCATCACCAACTATGTGGAGCGGGACGAGGGAAGCACCCGACTACCTTCAATTTCCTCCCCAACTGCCGACGGGTGGTTCGTTGGCCAGGTGTGTACTTAGCGTTACGGTTGAGCTGCTGATTCACAGGTTGTTTCGACCTGTTGTTACAGCAGCTGTGTGGTTTGCCTTTCGAAACCTGTCCCTCGCATGAATGGTGAGAATGAGTCGACCTTGCAGATGCGTGGTGACTGCCCGTCACCCGTCATTTGCTGACATGTCGTTGTACTGGCTGTCGTTGTGCTGGCTGGCTAAACGACAAGCCACCTCATGATACGCGAGCCCGCAAGTTCTAGGTTGGCTTATCTATTAACTTTATCAAGGCTTCACATACCACTCTGAGACTACCCCACAGTCTATGACCATAATGAGGTGTTTAACACCTGGGCATCAGCAGACCAACTGAACAGTGTCGTGGTCACGCATGACTGATTAACTGGTTACCAGGAAACTTACAACAACACAATCATGGCACAGCAACACATATAGAGGATCCCCGACAAAGGATACACCGCTGAACAAGCATGGGGCAGACATGTCATTACTTAGTCCTTTCCCTGTAGAAATACCGTTGTAACTGATATGAAATAATTTAAGATATAGATGTTTTTTAAATTAATGTCGCTTAGGTATTAAAAAACATACTTTAAGGATTTATTAGTAAGGCAATACACATATTTCCTTACAAAACGTTCAAACGTGCTACGAAAGAAAATCGACAATTAAGATTATGTAATATACAAATTACTTTAACATTTATTTCAACCAAATAAATCGCTCGTGTGCATTGGGTTGAGGCCGGGGGACCATATACCATGGAGTTATCTTGACCTCAGTTTTATCATCCCTACCCTGTGTTACCATCCATTTCATTTCCCTAGTAGCAACAGTACTGTGACGGACTTAATTTTAATTGTTATTATATTTAGCTTTTCATTGTCATGTGCATTAACAAGTCGCGGGCAGAACACGTGGCCGACGTGTTCGCGACATCGCGGCCGCCCAGACGACAACGCCGGGAGGGGGAGTATGCATATTTTCCAGAACGGGCGCAGAACAGCCTGGAACGAGATTTAACGGCAAATAGCTTGGAGTGGCTGCTCGATATAAAGATGGCATTTGTAGATATATTATAGCATAATACAACCTTTCATCAAATTTATCACAGTTACATGTATATCAAGGCATGTTTTGGGCTGACAGAATGACGCGGAACGATGACTGATTGATGACCGGCGGCCATGTTTTAGCTGTTCCGTCAATAGAACAAACACCTACTAGCATCATCGTTCCGTGAGTCCAAAACAAACCTTAATCTACATGTAATGATTTCCCATTTGGTGAAAAGGTGCATTATGCCATTGTCTATCTACAGATGCCAATGTCATATTTATATCGATCACCCAATCCACGCTATTCGTCGATAAGTCTCGTTCCGGGCTGTTCCAGTAAATACGCACGCCCAACGCCGGGAGTCGCCGACGACGACGACCCGATTCAAGATGTCATCGGACACACAACGGCATAAAAAGCAGCGCGGCGGAAATATCAGCTTAGTCGACTACAAATACGTATACAATGCCTCCTGTTTCCCATGAGTATGCACTGAATTAATGGCAACGAACGTCACTTTACAACACCACTTAGCAGGTGAAGCGATGTGTTGTGGGATTGAAGTCGACGATTCCAGAATGCTTATTTGCATATCGACCCCAAACGAATGTTAAAAAGGCAACATCTGAACGCTACCGACTACTCATTTGCAAATACTGAACGCTACGCCCACAACCTGAACGTCAAATAAGGAAATGATGGTCTAAACTTGGCAAAAACGGTGGCATCGGAAAAGTCTAAGTATAATGCAGAATCTTTGTGCCACCTCGCCCGGTAGCCGAACGCGGCCTACGGCGTCGGACGAGGTTAACCCGAGGTTGTCAGTGTTTAAAGGACGACAATTTTCGAGTGCTTTCCAACTCAACCCTATTCCATTTGAACATTACATAAATTTTCATTACGAAATAATAAAGCATTGATTGACTGATTGATTGATTAATTGATTGATCTTTTCGTGTCAGATTATGTGAAAGTCATGTTAAATTTAATTAAATAAAAATATTTCGTACAGCAACCTGGCAAAGAAATCGACGCTTTGTGATAATAAAAAGATTCGATAATCATTTTAATTAGTGTCTTCGGTTTTCCAGCGGACCATTCAAGTTACACGAGTGCAATGCGAGTGACCCGACACAGATATAGCAAATGTATTTTGTGTCGCGCGATAGAAAACACACGAACCAGTCAAAAACAGGCGATCGAAATACGCTAGTAGTAATCATGGGAATAAACTAGTATCGTTAATATATGCATATCGATGCTGGATTATTTTCACATTAGAAGGTGGTGTTCTTCTTCAATCGTGTATCATAATTAAGATCACAATAAGATGGAATTTAAGACGCATCACGTGTAATTTTCTAAGTATATCCAATTGGATTTTTGGAATGGCATTAATATTTTCGTGAATGTATGTACACATTTAACAGACAGTATCGGCTATTGTCTTAATTGATACTCACAGTGGAATTCAGTACATACCTGAACACATCTGCTCGATAACCATTGCTGGGGTACCCTTCGAACAATGTCAGGAACTGCGGGTATTTAGTGGCTATAAAACTGTGCAGATCATCGTCAGTCCAGAACCAATACTCCCAGTGAGGGTTTACTCGCACCCAACTCTCCAGCCAAGGTTGCAACATTTCAGGAGGATGCACCCCTCGCCACGTTTGATGTATAATCTTAGGAACGCCATCTTCTACGCGTTGGTGCTGGGTCGAGGAACGCTCTTGGCTGGCTATGACGTCACCGGAAGCGGCTAGACGAAAGCTGGCCATTGGCTGCCAAGTGGCACTTCGGTAAACCCGATTGGATGGCAGGAAATAGTAAATCACTGCAAGGACCAAAATTGTTACAAAAGCACTTTTCACACTCCTCTTTCTTAGTAGGCCTGCAATACTCATTGTTTGTTGCCGATATTCGGCTTATGTGTCGAAAACACAATTGCATGTAAAGTGACACATATACAGCAAGCGTCGAATTTTCGAGTGTCCGCCGTCTCAACAATTAACTATTTACGGTAACAGCCGTAGCCGGTGACACGAATATCTGTTTCGCTTGCACCCAGAAGCGACGATGTCAAAGGAGTAATTTTACCTGGCAGCACAACAAACTCCTTATGTACCAGGTACCTTAATTTTATTCCCGTCACTTGATTGGCGTTGACAGCACATAACCGTGGGAATAACCTGTCACCCAGTGACTGCTTTCTAATCTGTCAACGCGCACCTGCACCACCAATCTTGTAAAACTACATGCACCTTGGCCTTGTTTGAAGTCGATTAAGGTGCTACAGTGCGACAGGTGGCGGCTCAGTGCCCAGCGATCGTGTCGCCCTCGAGCGGATTTAGACGAGAATAGCACTGATTGTGGAATTTAAATGTTGACAGGGGTGGCACAGGAATATTGACATTGATTGTGAGATTGGAATGTTGACAATGACGACACTGCTTATTGAATCGGAATGTTGACAATTAGTTTTGGGGTTGGAATGTTGAATCATGGTCAGAATGCCCCTCTGTCTGAATGAATGCATCGTCGCGTCCCCAACCGCTTAGTCGGAATGCTTCAACCGCTTGGTCGGAATGCCCAATTTATTTTAATCCAGTCAAACATGTATACAAACAGCTAAACAACGTATATCTGTATATTACAATACTCCTATTCTACTACGAAATTGTAACTTTTGAACCGTTTTTATAAGCTTCCTTCGGCCATTTAGTGTCCATTTTAGATAAACTACAGCGTTATATTTTACCATTTTTATGCTGAGACCGTTACAATGATACAAAATTATACATAATATTATTTTTGTTGCGTTCTAATTTCGAATATAAAACCGAGGTTATTTGTGATAAATGTTGTGGTCTTTTTATGAAACATCTGCGTGACGTAATACTTTTTATGCTTCTTTCAATATTTCCCATGACCAGAGCGCAGCCATAGGCCTAGATGAATTCCCAGCCTCATTCATCTGATTAGCCATAGACGGAACAATAAACACTTTCTGCAGAAATATGCAAAATTCATTCGAAATACAGATAAATCATGACAACGGTGGACTGGTTGTTAATGCATTAAAGCCAACTGTCTTTGATCTATACAATGTTTCCCATCAGACTAAAGTTCAAAATAAGTGCTAATCCGTTAGGCATCAACTAGCGGAAATTCCTACTAGCCCTCTTGTCGCCCATGATTGCTTTGAATGGAAACGAAGACTTAGGAAGATCTTGCGTCATCTACAAATCACGCCTATTGATTTCAAAGGTAGTCTCTGGCACAGAGCACGAGTTCAAAAAGTTCTGATTAAAACAAGACTCACTAACATCACTCATGAGGACAGACATCAATGGAGACGTATCGTGAACAACTGTAATGGGACCCGTCCTATTGACGACTTACTGATGATGATGAACATCGCCTTTATTCAACAACATTTTAACTTAATTTATTAACAGTAGTTTAAGATGGTGTTAATTGGGTTTTTTTTTTGTTTTTATTAATACATAAAATATAAATATAAACAGTGTTAGTTTTCAGTGCAAAGCATGAGTTTGAAGAGTTCCGCGGTTGTAAATGTGAAGCAGTTATTACTTATTAGTGTTCCAATCCTATTATCGCCTGCTCGTATTATATGACAAAGCTTTGGACATCAGAGGGATCTAAAATAAAATTGGCTTCCCTTTGTTGACTAGTGCATGAATAACGATCACTCAAAATAGGTGCTAATCCGTTAGACACTTCTATAGCCGTCTCATCACCCATGAATGCGTTGAGTGGAAACGAGGACACGGGTAGATCTTGCGTATCACTACAGTCCTAGTCACGAGTTTACAAAGTTCCCGTTTCAAATCCATTCAATATGGCGTTTTTATTTGCTTTTTGTAAGTTGCAATCGCAAAGGAACCGTAAAAGCGCAAAGAAAATGTCCGAACAACAAATCTGCTTCACAACAATAACCGGTTGTTTTGTTTTCTTATTTAGTTGTATTTATGTATTGTATTTCTTACTCAGTACATATCAGGAGTTTGATCTCAACAGCTTCTTCACTAAGATCCACCCATGTGAGGGTGATAAATGAATGGAACAAACTGCCAAATGATTGTGTTAATGCTAGTAGTGTGAATATGTTTAAAAACAGAAGAATTGACAGATATCTGATAAGGGCGGGCTACACATAGATGAGAAAATTGTTGGACTCTCGATAAGCCAGTGGCTTCCTTGTCCACTTGCCATCTGTAACTTGTTGTTCGAGATGGCAATCTTGTTAAATCTTGTTAAATGTTGCGGAGAATCAAGGTTTGTGTGCACTGTGAATATCACATTTGTTTGAGACCCCTTTGTGATGGATACCTTTGTGATGTGTAGATTGGTTCAAGTTAATGCTTACCTCTGAGTAGGGAATTAGGCCTACTGCTACATGTGCTTTTGAATGTCTGTGTTTTCATCTCAAATTCCTTCATCTGTGTTCAAGCGTGTGCCAGACGATAGCAAGAACTCGGGCTTCCATTCAGGTGAGTATAAGAATTCGGAGTATAAAGCAGCTCTCTCCACATCCAGTCATTCTGCTTCCCTCTACACGCACTACGCGACGCTTACTATTTAACACTTGGGTGTGTTCGTTATCTGTGTTACTTACTGAATTATTAACGAAGTTGTGTAGTTGTGCAATGTCTCGTACCGACATCTACGTTACGTGCGACGAGGTTGTTCGGCCGCGACAGCAAGCCCTGCAATGTGACAAATGTGATCGGTGGGAACATCGTGGGTACGACAGTTCGATAAGCCAGACGCAGTACCGGGAGCTGTAAGAGAATATCCTGGAGACTTTCGTTGGAAATGTTTTGATTGCGAATGCGATCACATTTACGCCAAACGTGATGCAGAGCTGTTACATGATATGGCAAGTAATAAATGTTGACGTGACGTGTTAGACAATGCGTTTCAAAACTGCATGGGCCTTATTCCCCAATATGCTAGGCCTACATGTGAACAAGTTTGAGTTGAATTTCCTGAGTAATTTCCTTCCCATCAGTGCCACTTTACACATACTGACGACGACGATAGTCCCATCGCAGATGGAACATACCTAAACTGCAGAAGTCGCTGCAGAAGCTATGATGTTGTCTGACCCCGAGGAGTCGGCAGATTTGGTAATTACTAAATGTCGCCTGTTTACTGTCGTTAGCACAATATTTGTTTTGATTACTATGCAAAACAACGAAATTGTGAATTGATATAAAATTAATTGAATTTAGTTGAAATATGATAGAAGTTGATCGTGTCTGCTTTGGGTAAGGATGGTGGCTCAGAAAAAACTGTACCGTCATCAGACAAAAATTGTAAAATCTCGCCAGGAGGCACTGAAGGCGTTTTGGACAGAACATGAACAGGCTACCAGGCTATCCACATCTGAAGAGATGCAGCCGTCTGATGGACCTCTCGAAAGATTAGTATGATCAAAACAAATCTCTATAAAAACCACAGACAGGCGACTGGTTGGCAGCGTAGTGGAATTGAATTTCCTCCCTTCTGTGTGTAGACAAAAGTTTTGTTACGTTAGTAAAACCTTTATCATAGCATGTTTTAGTAGTAGGTGTTATGTAAATAAAATATCCATTTGTACATTAGCGTGTTCTGTGTAGATGTGTTTTATTACTATTAACTGTGTCACTCCGTTACATTAAACTGTTCTATATAGACGTGTTCAACATTAGCTACTGTGTTATATTAGTTTGTTATACGTAGATATGTATCATTAGTATAATATTTTATGTCAGTATATATGCAAGAATTTTAGTATGCAGACAACTAATTCATGCATGCCAGTTGATTAATATATATATATATATATATATATATATATATATATATATATATATATATATATATATATATATATATATATATATATATATAACGATGCTATCAATATATATGCAGTGCTATCTACGAATGTATTTTAGGCTGACATGGGTCATGATTACAACAAATACTTCAGTGCCAATACCACAAAGTATAGTCCAAATGCTCCATTTTTTTAAGAAATGACCACATATATATTAATATATATATATAGTAATATATATATATATATATATATATATATATATATTACATTATATAATTTATAAATATATATTATATGTATATAAACGTAGTATATATTTATAAATTATATATTTTTATTATATATTATATATAAATAATGTGTGTGTGTGTATATATATATATATATATATATATATATAATTATTATGAATCAGGAAATTCAATAGCGATGTTAAATTCTGTTTAAGAGGATCGAAAATTCAACAAAACAGCACCAACATTATAACAAATAAAATAAGACTACTTATGTTAACAATAATGGCACTGCATGGTGGTGGGATTGGAATGTTGACAATTATGATAAAATTGGATTGTTGGCAATGATGGCACATATGGTGGAATGAGATTGTTGACAGTCATGACACTGATAGAATTTGAATGTTGACAACGATGACACTGGTGGTGGAATTTGAATGTTTACAATTATGTAATTAATGATGGAATTTGAATGTTGACAATTACGTCATTAATGGTGGCATAGGAATAACAATGATACAACTGGTGGTGGAATAGGAATGTTGATAACGATACCACTGGTGGTGGAATTTGAATGTTGACGATACCACTGGTGGTGGAATTTGAATGTTGACAAACGGTACCACTGGTGGTGGAATTGGAATGTCGACAATGATACCACTGGTGGTGGAATAGGTAAAGGTAGGTAAAGTCATCCCCTAGGCATTACGCCTTAGGAAGCCATGAAGGCTTATATGGCCAGTGCTTAAACCTGGTTTCTGTAGTGCGAAGCAACTTAGAGTGCAGTTATACTGACTCTCCTGGACGGGACACTAGTCCATCGCAGGTACCTTCCAAACAGTGTTTGTACTCATTTACAGCTGAGTAGACTGAGGCAAAGTAGGGTAAACGAAATTGCCTAAGCTTTGAAAATGAACCGTGTCCAGTGCGGGTCTTGAACTCACAACCCTCGAATTTAGAGTCCAACACCTTAACCACTAGGCCACGGCTGGAATAGGAATGTTGACAATGATACAACTTGTGGTTGAATTGGAATGTTGACAATGATACCACTGGTGGTGGAACAGGAATGTCGACAATTATACCACTGGTGGTTGAACTGGAATGTTGACAATGATACCACTAGTGGTGGAATAGGAATGCCGACAATGATACCACTGGTGGTTGAACTGGAATGTTGACAATGATACCACTGGTGGTGGAATTGGAATTTTGACAATGATACTACTGGAGGTGGAATTGGAATGTTGACAATGATACCTCTTGTGGTGGAATTGAAATGTTGACAACAATGATGGTATTTCAGTAACTAGAATATATGGGATAATTTCAAGACATTATATACTGTATAACATGAAGTGTGTATCTATTGAGCACTGCTAGTCAAACGTTCATCTATTATATAAAACAGTTTGTGGCCATGTTCGTTTGTCTGTTTTTGTTTGTTTATTCCACACATATACATTAGAGCACCAAACAATGCATCAGACATATATTACAGCACCAAATAATGTATCAGACATACACTAGAACAACAAACAATGAATCAGACATATTATAGTACCTGACATACATTACAGCACCAGACATACATTACAGCACCAGACATACATTACAGCACCAGACATACATTACAGCACCAGACATACATTACAGCACCAGATATATATTATAGTACCTGACATACTTTACAGCACCAGACATACATTAGAGCACCAAACAATGCACCAGACATACATTACAGCACCAAACAATGCACCAGATGTATGTGCAATGATTACACAATGGGTTTATTTTGATTTCTTATAATGCTCGTAACAACATTTTACACAAACTGCAAGTCATGTTCTTCTAGAATAAAATGAATTAGAGATACCAACTTCCCTACTACCTACTATCAGCGGATTGCTACACATCCCATGTCACAACCATTAAAATAAATCAATTCAACCATAATTACTTTAGGATAATAGCATACCAGGTAATTCCCTACAACATTCATCAAGCAACAACTAACACGTCCTGTCTAGTGACCCACTGTCATATACAGTAGTTTTTTCAGTTTGATAACAGTATTATTTTCATCATGTTTGCTGCTACTATAAATTTGCTTACTTGTCCACTGTGCTAGTGTTCAATTTTATTAAAACATTCAAGTTAAATTAACTGTTTGTTTCATTACACCAGCATTTTCATATACTGTATTTATAGTGCACGCACACACGCACGCACATGCACACACACATGCACACATGCACACACACATGCACACACATAATATATATATTGTAAACATATGTATAATAGTAAATATATAATTTGTTTAGCACTCAGAAATGCAAGGCATTTTAAGAAATGTTTGATAAACCAGCTGGCAAACCAAAGTTGGCAATATTAAGATATAATACAATACACAATTTTTATTGCAATTGGATGTTTACAATATCATCCATAACAGTCACAACTACCAATAAAAAAATAACTGATTATTGGTTATCAAAACAGTTTATACTGTAATCAATTACGATTACAACTGTAATTGAATAAAATGCTGACCACTATGCCAGGAATGAAAATATTGGCACAGTAAACCTAACTGTTACCTACAATTGTTAATGTCAGTAATCAGGGGAGAACTCCCAAATGGAATCTGATTCTAATTATATACTAATCAGACTAAATGCTGGATTACATATCATGTTTAGCCTTTTCTCTTTGCCGAAAGCATAAGTAAATTTACAGATACATTTACAGAAAGTAAAATATTTTTTGTCATATACTACATCAATATAACCCTTAATATACCATAGTATATCCCGTTACCATACAACCATTTATTATATATGTAATATAAATAACACACAACTGGTGACAAATAAAATATTTAGCAGACATCACATTTTAAATAATTTCATTTACAGATTTTCTTTTAATTTAGTAAAGATTTTCTTTTAATTTAGCCACGATTTTCTTTTAATTTAGTCAGTTTTCTTTTAATTTAGTAATGATTTTCTTTTAATTTAGTCACGATTTTCTTTTGATTCAGTCAAGATCTTCTTTTATCCACAATTATTAAAACGTACTCGCTCAACTTCTTGGCTCCCTTTGTTAGCCTTGTTCACAAATTTAATTTAGTTTCCTTTATATAACTAGTTAAGTTTTTAGTTGTCTTTATATAACTTTATATATTATATAACTTACTGAAACATTAGTTCTGTGCGTTTTCAGGTACACTGCATGAATAGATAGTAACTTGCGAGTGTTAAATTTGTGCATGAAACTTCATATAACAGTCCATGATGTTGCCTACCTTTGAAACTTTCTTGCATCACCATTTGACTGGATTAGCTACATATCACAACAACCACCAGTGGGGGGCGGGGGTTGTGGGGGGTAGAAGTGTGCAAAATGGCAAAAAATGTGTTTCCTAACAAAATTAGGACTTGGTCTAAACCAACTGTGAGATTAAACAGAAATGTTTCTTACATAGTAAGCCTGTTCCACAAAAACATGTCCTGTCGACATGAATTGTCTTGTTTGTGGGCCAGCTTTAATACAGTAAAGTCAAGTCAAGTCATTCCCCAGGCATTACGCCTTAGGAAGCCATGAAGGCTTATATGGCCAGTGCTTAAACCTGGTTTCTGTAGTGCGAAGAGTGCAGTTATACTGACTCTCCTGGACGGGACACTAGTACCTTCCAAACAGTGTTTGTACTCATTTTCAGCTGAGTAGACTGAGGCAAAGTAGGGTAAACTTAATACAGTAAAGATTTCCTATAAAGAAGTATTCACCATATGAAAATTCATGTCAATAGGAAATGTTCTTGTTATGTGAAAGAGACTTTGTGGACACTGTGTAATTGTAACACTGTGTAATCGTAACACCATGTAATTAGAACACAGTGTAATTGTAACACCATGTAATTATAACACTAATTGCTACACTGTAAGTGCAGCACCATGTAATTGTAACACTGTGTAATTGCAACACTGTAATTGCAACACTATATAATTGCAACGTTATGTAATTCCAAACCATTGTATTGCAACACAATGTAATAGCAACACCATGGTATTGCAACACCATGTAATTGCAACACCATGGTATTGCAATACCATGTAATTGTAAAATGTGTAACATGTAATTGCAACACCATGTAATCGTAACACTGTGTAATTGCAACACCATGTAATTGCAACACCATGTAATTGCAACACAGTGTAATTTCAACACAGTAATTTTTCAGCAATTTGTTGCACTTGACATCACATTGGTAAGAATCTGTTTAATTACGTGGGCCTAACTGTTTAATCCCATCGTCCTAACTGTTTAATCCCATGATCCTAACTGTTTTATCCCTATCCCATGGGCCTCACTGTTTAATCCTGTGGTCCTAACACTAATCCAGTGGTCCTAACTGTTTAATCCCATCGTCCTAACTGTGTAATCCCATGGTCCTAACTGTTTAATCCCATGGTCCTAACTGTTTAATCTCATGGTCCTAACTGTATAATCCAGTGGTCCTAATTGTTTAATCCCATGGTCCTAACTTTGCCAGGAAATAAATGTTGTTTTCTGCCCCTCTAGCACCCGTCTCCATTCTGTTGCCCTGGCTTGTGGAAGTGCAAACAGATATTAAACATCTGCACAGATATATAATTAAAAAACATAGAAAACAACGCTCAAAGACCATAACTCAACATGACAACCATTAACTATAAAACTAGCACACTTGGCCATTCTAAGATCACTATTTCTAGATCTGCCAAAACACATTCTTAACTAATTTTAAATCATTAATATTTCATAATACTGACATAATTCATCAATGACCCAGAAATGTTCAGGTCTTCCCAGAAATAATTCTAAACAATAAATTTTTTTTTGCTAAAGCAGTATTATGTCATGTTCACAAATACAAAGTCTCGTTTCGTTTCAAAAGGTTCATGCCAAAATGTCCCTTGGAAGTGTTCAGGTTGCCATGTATTCGCTGTGACCTTTGACACGTTCCTTGGATGGTGGAGGTCATCGGCGGGAATGTCGCACCCACAACAAGACCTCGCGAATGACAAGGCGTATCAGCAACTAGACAAACACAAGACACATCATGTAAGGTGTCGCATCTATTTTACTTAACATCGTAACATGTTATAACTTACACAAAATCTGAATGGCAAGGCAAGCATAGCTATACTGATCAGTCTTTAAACAATGACAACAGTAAGCAGTATGTAACTTGCATTAAAATATCTAAACGAAAATAAAACCGTTTTAAGCATACAATAAACATTCCATAGTCCATGAAAATGTGTCATGGAATACATTTGGCCAACAAACACATATCAGTTACCATAGTTCAATGGAAAACTTGCTGCCTATTTATCAAAACATGTGCAGTATAATGATAGCTGTATCCCATACTAAATTTTTTTTTCGTACATTAAAAAATATCACCTCTACAGCTACCCATCTCGACCACAATTTTTATATAAAATCTATTCACTAGGTTAACGGCACAGTTGACTGCCACTGTGTCTGCCAGAAATGTCTGCTAAATAAGAACATCCTGTCAATAAACAATTAAAACAAATCGGAATGTGGCAAAGCAACCATGAGAAAATATAGTTCACGACTTATTAAGCTTAATAAGCAAAAACAATTACAACATACAATCTTTGTGCACACTTTGTTCATTAATTAAGCCTACAGTACCCTGAAATAAACTATTAAATTAATTTTTGTTCAGCTGAATCTAAACTTAGCACAAAACGGCAAATGTGAGTATGTATAGCCACCAGCCGCCTCTACATACTACAACATATAGTCAGCCGCCTCTACATACTACAGCATATAGTCAGCCGCCTCTACATACTACAGCATATAGTCAGCCGCCTCTACATACTACAGCATATAGTCAGCCGCCTCTACATACTACAGCATATAGTCAGCCGCCTCTACATACTACAGCATATAGTCAGCCGCCTCTACATACTACAGCATATAGTCAGCCGCCTCTACATACTACAGCATATAGTCAGCCGCCTCTACATACTACAGCATATAGTCAGCCGCCTCTACATACTACAGCATATAGTCAGCCGCCTCTACATACTACAGCATATAGTCAGCCGCCTCTACATACTACAACATACAGTCAGCCACAAAAAACATGCATTCTTTTATTAAACCGACTGCACAAAACATTTGACACACTACAGATTTTAATATCAACCAACCAGATTTGTGATGGGCTGAATAAATTATGGAGTCAACTTTAAAATAGCATTGTTAACATGGCATTGTTAACATGGAACTTATACACATAACTTCAAAAAGATATCATTTACACTGAAACAACATAAATATCATTTGGCCCAGTTATCTTAAATCTGTACAATTTCCTACTACCACGAACAAGCACCCAAAATAAGACATGCAAGTTCTTATGCATAATAAACAATGACACGGTAAATGAAGAGATTCTTTGTGAGAACAGCCAGAGTTATGTCGGCCAAAATAAACAATAACGTTATCAGCCTACAGCAACCAGCCACTGTCAGCTAGGAAGTTGATCAGTCGTCATCATGTCACTGTACGTGTAGAAGACAGACAGAAAGACCAGTGTGACGAACCCAGACACTCCAGCAGTGCGCCACGTGAACGACATCGGACAGTAAGCGACGACAATGCTGCAGACGATGACACTGGTCAGCTGACTGACGACTTTGGTGACACCGCCGTGAGTCGACACAATGATGTATGCACTCACCAGTAAGGCGCAGAGGTCAGCAGCTATGAGCATGAAGAAGACGTTCTGCCAGCCATACGGGGTGATGAGGCCAGTGAGCAGGGGGCCCAGGGCAGCACCTGTAACAAGAGACCAGAGGTGGCAATGACAGGAGACCTAGGGCAGCACCTGTAACAAGAGACCAGAGGTGGCAATGACAGGAGACCTAGGGCAGCACCTGTAACAAGAGACAAGAGGGGGCGATGACAGGAGACCTAGGGCAGCACCTGTAACAAGAGACCAGAGGTGGCAATGACAGGAGACCTAGGGCAGCACCTGTAACAAGAGACCAGAGGTGGCAATGACAGGAGACCTAGGGCAGCACATGTAACAGGAGACCAGAGGTGGCGATGACAGGAGACCTAGGGCAGCACCTGTAACAAGAGACAAGAGGGGGCGATGACAGGAGACCTAGGGCAGCACCTGTAACAAGAGACCAGAGGTGGCAATGACAGGAGACCTAGGGCAGCACCTGTAACAAGAGACCAGAGGTGGCAATGACAGGAGACCTAGGGCAGCACCTGTAACAATAGACCAGAGGTGGCAATGACAGGAGACCTAGGGCAGCACCTGTAACAAGAGACCAGAGGGGGCAATGACAGGGGGTAATGACAGGGACAGAGCAGCAACAATACACCAGAGTAGGTGATGATGGGGGGGCAATGACAGGGGGCACCTGTAACAAGATGTGATATCACTGTATCACTGTTACCCCCAGACAGCTCAGATAATCTCACAACAGCTTTGTATATGCGCTAAAAATTTGGAATGAACTCGACGTCACTTTAAAATCATCTAAATATTTTCAAATGCGCAGTGCCACTCACAGCTCCCTCACTCTGACAATGACCCCTGCACCTTCCTGTTCATGGTAATATGCATAAAGATTCTGGTGTGTCTCTGAACTGGGGTTCTTGACTTTCCTGTGGATTTGGGGGTCACAAAAGTGTTATTATTATTATTATTACAAATTTAATTTATGTAAAAAATCAACAATTAGTGATTGACAGTTTTACTTGATCCTTGTACGTTTGCTACGTTTACTCCCAACAGTGAACAGGGTCAAACACAGTCGCGATACTTAGTGCTACTTACCCATGGAGCCCGTTCCGTCAATGATAGCTGTGACAGTAGCAAGGGCCAGGGCGTTACCCTGCAACTGTGGGTGGGTGCCTAGATCAGCTGACACTGCCGTGGTGATGAGGGCGTATGGCCCATTCACCAGCGCCCCACAAGACAGCAACAACCCTACAGAGAAGCAGCATTACATCTTCACTATAACAGGGTGGTACCCCTTCGTGTCTTGTCGTGTCTACATGAAAAAATGTAGACCAGATATTTGTACATTTCTGAAGATCCATCATTAACAATTTTGATAAGCATTATTTTTTTGGAGTGGCTGAGGTATGGGTTGGACGTCCCACTCAACCCAAGGAAAGTGATGTGAAACATATAGCCACTCCTTTCCTGGGTTAGTGATTGCTGCGGCACCGCTGCCTGGCTCCCCAGCTGTGAGTCACATGCATATGGCTTCTCACTACTCAACTGTGCCTGCAGCAGCACCTACACGTGGTGTCCTTGTCTAGCAGAGACTGAAGTGTCAAGGCACGACCGAGCACCCAGCGGTGTAACTGGGTATGCTGAAGGCAGATGTGCTGGGCCTGATCGTCAGGCACATAACGGCAGCACAACGCTTTTTGCTAAATCAGCGTTCGACGAAGAAGAATATAAGCATTTGAACTAGTAGAATGAGTAGTTTCTAATGAACTAATACTTCTGCCAAGGCAGAAATCATATCAAGTAGATTCAATGGCCGGAACTAGTTTTAATAACAGCCTCTTCTTACATCCATAGTTATATTAACTAGCCAACACCCGTCCATGATAACGTTTCTTAGGAATCCAGGGACATTTGTCCTATGACTTTCTTTAACATGTCACAGTACATTTATCCTTTATTAACACGCAGTGTCAAATTCATGAAAATGACATATCTCATTTTTCAGAAAAACGAACCCAAAGCTGATACCCTCAATTTCAACCCAACTAGATGACTGATTTAGAAATATTGGTACGTTGCCATAAAATAAATGGCAGTTATTTAGATTTATTTAGATTTATTTAGCAACGTTATGCTCTTGTACCTGTTGGACAAATATGTCAACAATGGGTGAATTAAGTGTTAAGCCACAGTTGAGAGGGCGCCACTGCGAATTATGTTGACCACACATTACATTTAGGATCCGTCCACTAATAACGAGTCCGTAAGAAAGTGAGGACTGCTTGTGTTGAGTGAATGTGTGTCAGAGGCCAATTCGGCTATTGTTTCCATATTTGTCTGACAGGTAGAAACCGTACAGTAAATAACTCTAAATAAGAACCTCTGTAGTTTTTTTAATACATCACCAAATGGTAGATAAGAGGCGATTGGTGCAAGGAGACGAACGCACATAGAAAGAGACGAGTGGACGTCGGCACCTGGCAGGAGATACTGCCAGACGGCCCCAAAGTTAGAGTATTAATATATAGATAACTCTTATTTCCACATTTGAAGAGCCGTATTCCAAAACACACTCAGTCCATTTTTACCATTTTGAGTAAACAACGAAAGAAAAGTAGCACTACTTAAATGTGTGTTTTATGTTATTATTTTATATGCATGTAAATACTCTCGATTATATGCACGTAAATACTCTATATTATATGCATGTAAATACTCTCTATTATATGCACGTAAATACTCTCTATTATATGCACGTAAATACTCTCTATTATATGCATGTAAATACTCTCTATTATATGCCTCATGAAAACAAATCCATTTGCCAAAATAAGGTAATTATTATTTATTTTAAATGTAGCATTTTTGTGGGGTGGGGTGGGGTAGGAGGAGGCTGGGTTTGTGGGGTTGGTTTGGGTGGGGGTGTAGGGATTTTAGTGTGGAGGGAGGAGGGGATGGCGGAGAGGTGACACGTTGCTTCAGTTGAAGTTGGTGTGATAGGAGGGGATTGGGTGGGGTTGGAGATATGGATGGTGAGAGGTGGTGGTGATGATGGGTTGATGGGATGCAGGGGTCTGGTGCTGGGGTACAGGGTGTATGGTGGTCTTGGTGGGATGGAAGGGTCTGGTGCTGGGGGTGCAGGGTGTAGGGTGGTCTTGGTGGGATGGAGGGGTCTGGTGCTGGGGGTGCAGGGTGTATGGTGGTCTTGGTGGGATGGAGGGGTCTGGTGCTGGGGGTGCAGGGTGTATGGTGGTACTCTTATGTCTAGTTTTCTTCCAGTTATCTGGATTACGTTTTTGCATTCATGATCTTTCATTTTGAACAAAAGACAAATGGTAGTCTTCTGTTAAGGCAGTGCCTTGTTCATTTATGGTTTCCCCCGTATTCGCTGGCATCTCTGCGCACACGGCATTGCGCATACCAAGGACTTAGTGCATTTTGTAGAACTGTCTCGGACGGACTGGGCTTGTTTTGGAAAAATCTGCCAACTTAGCAGGCTCTACACACATGAACTGAGCCCAGGTTGGAAAACCTATCAGGTTTAACATGGAAGATATACAGCTCATCAACAGGGACCAATCATTATGAAATTTGTTGTCAAAATAGACTGAGCGCGTTTCGGAATCCAGTTCTTCAATTAATGTAATGTTTTACTGCTGGCGCAGTTAGGTGCATCTTAGTGAATTCTAAGCCTGTCTAAGAAATTTATTAGGCACGTCTAATAACTTTGTTTAGTTTGAGCCATGAAATCCACATATACACTGTATAATTTTCATGATGCAAAAGCTGTACTAAACTACAACATATATAGTATCCTAACTGCAAGGTAGTATAGAAATAAAAAATTCTTAATTTGTGAATTCAGAAAGAGTAGTATCACAAAACATAAAGATTGTATCGTGCTAAGCTAAAACAGTAGTTACTAGAGAAAGACATACCTATATTAAGACTGCTGCTAAAGTGTCCAAAGTGTTGATAAACAAACATCTGTAAGTAAAGAAAAACAACAATTATTAAAACATTATCGAGAAACATCAATTAAACATACTCTAGTATTTTTTTAGTAACTTTTGAACACTTCATTTGTTGAAACCTATTTTGTACTTAAAATGTACAGAGATAGATTTGTCTACAAACTGTTTGCAGAAGAAACGCATATCCATGACAATACGTGCCCGGTCTTAGTCAGCAAATATTTAATGAATTATCATGTCAGCAAAGAACACGTCATGTGATACTGTATTTAAAAAATCACAACACTAGCATCAGAATACAAAATGGTTGATCTGACATTTGAATAATTTTGAGCACAATCGAGCACGAACTGGCATAGGTATAAGATTGTATTTTTAGCCACAAGTAATCTTAAACCGACGAACAGTATACTGCACACGTTGAACGTTCATACTATCATAGCTTCTAACATTAAAGGAAGCATAAACCACTTATCGACATTAAGATGTATTCATACACTAGAAATAAAAAATATGCTATTTTAGGTAGCCTCATTTCCAACAGCTGTACACACCATCGGGGCAGCAAGGAACAACATCACAAGACAGATGGAAGCACGACCTCCCGTCCGATCAGATATGACACCTGCAGCAACGCCACCTACAGGAAAATAATGGAAAAGTTTGTTATGAAATAACTACAAAATAGTTCATGTACAAATAAATTAATTTAAATGACATTCAAAAATGGCAAAACAAATATGACAACATAGTTACCAGTTTACATATTTCTAGCAAATAACTGAGATAAGTGAGACAATATATTATACACCCACCTACTATTCCGCCCATGTCAAAGAATGTGGAAAGGTCAGCAGCTTGTTCCATGTTGTGCATGTGTGGACCTGAAAGAGACAGGCAATGTGTAAACTCATCACATTGTAAGAGACAATCAACATTGTAGTACCACAGCTACACAGTCAAGTACTTACTGTACTCTTGATGTAGCTAGGTAGTTCAATGTATTCAAGTACATCCTTAACCCATAGCTACACAGTTAAGTACTTACTGTACACACAGTTAAGTACTTACTAGGTAGTTCAATGTATTCCAGTACACCCTTGACCCATAGCTACACAGACAGACAGACAGCACAGCACTTTACTAGATCTCTCAGCTGCTTTTGATACGATTGATCATTTAATCCTATTACAACATATTCAGACATTTTGGCATTTCTGGCACAGCTCTTCGGTGGTTCAAATCATATTTTCAAAAAGACACCAAAACATTAGCATATCTGGCACACTACCTTGCCTACAACACCTTCCATTCGGAGAACCGCTAGGACCCGTCCTTGGCACTGTTCTGTTTAACTTATATACTACGTCTCTCAGCCAAGTCATTAGTACTCATCATAATCTCAGTCATCACCTGTATGCCGATGACACACAGGTTTACATATCACTTACACAATCAAAGAATCTGTTTCAACTTTAAGTGATTGTCTTACTGATATCTTGTTTTGGATGGAACCATGTAAGCTAAAGCTTAATCCAGATAAAACAGACCTTATTATTATTGGCACTAAGCAACAACGAAATAGGGTTATCAACCATTTTCCAGTTAAACTGCTTGGCAGTGATACATTCCCATCAGATACTGTTCGTAATCTAGGTGTTGTCTTTGATAGTGACTGCTATTTTCGCCAGCATATTTCTCAAGTATGCAAATCCTGTTTCTATCATATACGTGATCTCCGTCGAATTCAGCGTCACATATCTTATCTACTGCCAAAACAATATCAACAGCACTCATTAGTAGCAACCTTGACTATTGTAATTCACTACTAAATAACATTGCTAAAAGAGACTTGGCTAAACTCCAACGAGTACAACATTGTCTGGCATGTGTGGTACTTAGGGCACCTCGGTTTTCACAGTCACTACCACTTAGACAGTTACACTGGCTTCTTGTTACTTATCAAATTAATTTTAAGCTGTCCACTCTTACATATCGTGCTCTATCTACACAACAACCTCCCTACTTGGCAGTCAGAGCATCAATTTCACAAAAAATTATTGTGCCTAAAACAAAACTTAACTTGGGCAAACATTCAAGTACATCCTAGACTCATAGCTACACACAGTCAAGTACTTACTGGTGCTCTTGATGTAGCTAGGTAGTTCAATATATTCAAGTACATTCTAGACCAATAGCTACACAGTCAAGTACGTACTGGTACTTTTGATGTAGCTAGGTAGTTCAATATATTCAAATACATTCTAGACCAATAGCTACACAGTCAAGTACTTACTGGTACTTTTGATGTAGCTAGGTAGTTCAATATATTCAAGTACATCCTAGACCAATAGCTACACAGTCAAGTACTTACTGGTACTTTTGATGTAGCTCGGCAACCAGAAGAGGAATGTATAGCTGACCAACTTGGCAAAGAAGAGGCAGAGAGAGAACTCAATGACGCCCTGAAAGTGACAACAATGTGTTCTGAGTGTCAGAGATATGTGCATGTGTTCTGAGTGTCAGGGATGTGTACACATGTTCTGAGTGACAGGGATGTGTACACGTGTTCTGAGTGCCAGGGATGTGTACACATGTTCTGAGTGCCAGGGATGTGTACATGTGTTCTGAGTGTCAGGGATGTGTACACGTGTTCTGAGTGTCAGGTTTATGTACACGTGTTCTGAGTGTCAGGGATATGTACACGTGTTCTGAGTGTCAGGGATGTGTACACGTGTTCTGAGTGTCAGGGATATGTACACGTGTTCTGAGTGTCAGGGATGTGTACACGTATTCTGAGTGTCAGCGATATGTACACGTTCCGAGTGTAAGGGATATGTACATGTGTTCTGAGTGTCAGGGATATGTACATGTGTTCTGCGTGTCAGGGATATGAAACATGACAGTAACAAGCGAACATACATTTTGTGCATTTGTGATTTAAAAATCAAAGTAAAATACATTTGTCAAACAAACGTTGCTAGATCAGTCATGACTCCAACACTACTAAATAACTGTCCCAGGTATAACTGAGTAAAGCTGTGGTAAAAATTTAATTGATCGACACATTTAGAACATTATTAGAATATTATTCATCACTCGATCTGCCCCAGAGTAACCCAGAAACGTACCGGGATTTTAAGGGCTCTCATGAATGTAACTGGCTTCTCCTGGTGTTGGCCTTCAAGGATGGGGGTGGTCTCTGAATCTTCGTCCTTTATGTCTAGACTATCCTTCTCCTGAATGCTGCCTGGAGTCTGGAAACCAGGACAACCCTATCTAGAGATATCATTTAGATTTTATGGAAGTGTATTCACCCATTAATGGAATTATATGTGACTATATTAATTATTATGAGATTACAGGTCAATATACCAGGTTGTGTAACCTAATGCTATAAGTGACTGTTGTATTTCATTGGATTATAAATGCCAGGGTATATATTATATATATATACATCAATTACATATACATACATAACATTATATATGCATTTGTTACATTGGCAACACGTTGCAAAATGGAGCTATGGTAAATGCTAAAAATGTTGTGGAAAAACGACTTAGTATGTTTAAAGTGCTTACCTCGATGTCTGGTAGAGTGATCTTGTTCGGGTTTGGACATCCGACGTCCTCGGGTTCTGGAAGGGCAAACAGTACAATACGATATAAAGTACTCCTATTGCGATAAAATCATTGGCAGCGCACTAAAACAAAAGGGGTTAAGCAGTTCCTAATCAATCAGCAGTTCCAGTTGTAAATAGTTAGATTGGCATGCTGGGGAGCTATGGAGGATAAGCAAATTTAAACAGGTGGGTTTTTAGTTTAAGGGGAAATGTTGTTAGATTTCCTACAGACTTAACACTAACAGGTTCCACAGAGTCAGTGCAGCAACTGATAGTGCCTCTAGTTCCGACATTTGTCTTAACATTGTGAACAAAAATTAGATTAGAATTAGATGATCAAAGCTGCCTGGGCTATCTTCCAAGAGTGAGCAGTGATTGTAAATATGGTGGTTGCTTGGATGAAAGTGCTTGATAGGTAAATGTACACATCTTAAAAATAATGCGATATCGGACAGGGAGCCAATGCAATGATTTAAGAAGTGGTACCGAGTGAGAAAATTTTGCACACTTTGAAGTTTCAAGATGTCCTTGACAACAATATTGTCATAAAGTCATTGTGCAACGAATAAACATTACACTTTTCTCAAAGGTGCCAACTACGATGATAATGATGATTATAAAAACATGGATCATAAAATAAATTTCATTAAATACAGCTAAATTTTAGCAGTGTGTTGCCAATAAGCTATGTTTTCATCTGAACTAAAACAAACCATAACTGATAAATTATACATTAAATACGATTTTTTATGTAAAAACGTTACAGAAACGTATTTTCATCATGGACAAAATATGCCATATTTCTGTAAATAATTGAACAATATCAATCATTCTAGTTCACAGGATTCATCTTGTAGAGCTTCAGCAAACATTAACCAAAAACTTTCCCAGATATCATGTCATAAGACACTGGAAATTTCAGAAAAAAACTAAATGAAGAAAATTGCAGTTGAAAAATATAATTACCTATACATTACATTATAAATGACCACTAAAATGGACATTTCTTGATATTGATCAGTTTTATTCAGATGTGAAATGCTCTGTGTTTAGAATGATAATGTGAAACAAGTCTTGTGAAAAAATCCCAATTTGCATTTTAAAAAAACATGTTCAAATCTAGGGGTTATAGTTGTCCTAACTCATTACATCCATTTCACAACTTATTGTTCCTAAAACTAAACTTAACTTGGGTAAACATGCTTTCCCTGTCGCTGCGCCTACAGTCTGGAATGAACTCCCCATCACTTTGAAAACATCTGAAACTATAGCTACCTTCCGAAAAAAACTCAACGAATATTTATTTCAAATTGCATTTCCACCATAAACCTTCGGTTGTCCT
Source organism: Lamellibrachia satsuma (assembly GCA_033239005.1). NCBI lineage: Eukaryota > Metazoa > Annelida > Polychaeta > Sabellida > Siboglinidae > Lamellibrachia > Lamellibrachia satsuma. The sequence goes on along the minus strand of BSQZ01000001.1, from coordinate 4,618,290 downwards.
TCGCTCTGAAAATTACTTTTGTGCATCCCTGTTCACGATTATGCTTAATGATTCTGTTTTGCTGCATCTCTGAGCTCAGGTTCCTCAGGATATAAGAACCAGTTAATATATTTATTTCATTATTACTGCCCATGGGGATATTTGTGAAAAATACCTTGATTACATACATTGACTTGGTAGTTGAAAAATCTACTTTCCTATGTCAATTTTTTTATTTCACCAACACAAAATTTACTGGGGTTTAAAAAACAATAAAAGTGAGTGTCAAACAATGAATACTTACTTGGTACAAGGAAGAGAAAAGTAAGTATTCCCATAGCAGCTATGATGGCCCCAGGGACGATGAATGATAGACCCCAGTTGTCGTTGACGAAGGCCCCAGATATGAGAGACCCCAGAATGTTGCCCACTGACGTGTGTGAGTTCCAGATGCCCATGATGACACCGCGACTGAAACACCACACCAACAAGATCATGAACATGATGACATCGCGACTGAAACACCACCAACAAGATCATGAACATGATGACACTGCGACTGAAACACCACACCAACAAGATCATGAACATGATGACGCTGCGACTGAAACACATATACATAATAACACTATACAATGTCAGTTTCCCCAATTTGGAAAGTCCGCTCCAGCTGATGATGAGCCAATCAGTGCAGGCTCAATGTGGTCTTCCCCTGCCACTGCCAAGGCGACTTCCACGGGCTCGACGCGGCCTTTGAAGTAATCTTTAATCACTGCAGCTAAAATGCTCTCCTCGAGATTGCACCCTCTGGCATGATCCAACTCGTTAGCTAAATAAGCTTCTTTTGATGCCATAGTGCAATTCTTTAACTAATTGAAGACGAAAACAGCAGGCGAAAATGGCGAACAAAGACGAAAGGAATGTGTAAACAAGCCATCTGCGCATGCGCGCTTACATTTTCGACCAATCAGCGAGCATTTCGCAACTTCCATAGCAACAACAGCACTTTGTTGCTGGATAAATTATGCATAATAGGAGCTGTTCCATTGGTCTATAGTAAGAGATTCCCAATGACACGTGTAGTTGACGTCATAAGCTTTCCAGACATGTATAATATGTGGGGTTTCCCGCTTGTAAGCGAGCGATGACAGTCGACCAAAACTGCGTAAATGGCTTTGTTTCAGACTTCTCAACCGCGACACTAATCAGGGGCTTCAATAAAGTGCTAAATATCACTAGTTTGAACAATCTTTCAGCATATATAAATGGATTTATGGATAATTTTGCTGATCGATTCCGTCATTAACCCATTTTCAACAATTCGGAGGTACACCATGCGTCTTAGGCTCCTGCGCCAAACTAAATCTAGCAAGCGCCCGGTTTTGCCGTGGTGCATCACATATGACTTTTAATAAAATTATGAATATAGTAATAATAAAAAATAAAACGTTCCAATGTGATAATAAATAAACAGCAATGATTGTCAACTTGCTTGGTTAAGAATATTGACAATTTTGCACCAATTGTTGTTAATTTTACCCTATTCTTTTCCTCGCACCAATCATCACATGGTAATTCAAAAGAAACATAAACTGATAAAATTATTATCAGAAGGAACATCAACTAATCCAACATGAGTATAAGAAGATACACTTACTTTCCTTTACCATTCCAATTGGCAACACAAGTGACCACGCTGGGCCAGCCAGATGATTGCACCAGTCCGCCAAAGACCTGCAACACACACATGTGACATATTTGTGACTGCTGCAACCATTATCTGAAGCATATATGTTTGTGATTGCTGCAACCATTATCTGCAGCATACACTGTGACTATACCAACCACATCATTAGCTGCAGCGTGCACATTTGTGACTATACCAACCACACCATTATCTGCAGCATGCACATTTGTGACTATACCAACCAAACCAGCATACACATTTGTAACTGCACAAACATACCATTATCTGCAGCATACACATTTGTGACTGACAGTCCCACAATGAAGCTAGACTCAGTCCATGTGCACAGACTGTCCAGCAGGTACACACCACGTACCTGGACAACAATGAAGTACGAAAGTGAGTGGATCTTCCAGTATCTTGCGAGTCCAAAGAGGGCCGTGAACAAACCACTGAGCAGCATCCCTCCGCACAGGAAGTAGCGCAGATTCAGCCGTTCTGCCAGGTGGCCGCTGCAACACAAACACCCACACCAACCTGTCAGGGGGGACCATTATTAAACACTCCAAACAAGACTCAACATCATTGTCTAACAGTCAATTGAATGCTTCGCCTGGTAATTGGCTACAGAGGGAGGAGCTACAAAAGGAAGAAATAAACGTTAATAAATGTGTGCATGTCTAGTTTACTTTGTGGTAACAGTGTTGATATTCTTTTATGGAATGATTAAAACAACAACACATTTAAATATGTACACAACTTAACCTTCAACTACATAAATATTACAAACAATCACCTGAGAAACATGCCAATTGCATACGCAAACAGGAATGCATAGTCAAGACTCCCCAGCAGTTCATTGTAGTTAGGCTGATCTGAAAATATAAACGTTTATTGATACAACATGGTGATCAATATAAATGACAATTAATCAGTCTATCATCAGCATGGTTTCATCCCAGACTTTCATACCTGGCAATAAGTGGGAGTCTGGGAGTATTTTTAAAATCTCTTCTTGTCTCTAGTGGTCAATCAACACTAGAGACAAGAGGAGATCAAACGGTTACGAAAATATTAACAGAGGTATTTTCGTAACACTCACACCTGTTGACTGGAGTCGTAAAGGCTGATGCGACTTGAATCACCCATATTCATGACTTGCAACTAGACTTAGAATTCAGAGAGATGACTCGAGACCATGTTATTGTGACAGAACACACCAAATACAATAATTATTAAGTACTCGTTATGATTGGCTAATGTTGTGACGGGGAAGCATCCACCTACATTTATTTATTAAGTACTTGTTATGATTGGCTAATGCTGTGACGAGGTAGCATCCACCTACATTTATTTATTAAGTACTTGTTATGATTGGCTAATGTTGTGACGAGGTAGCATCCACCTACATTTATTTATTAAGTACTTGTTATGATTGGCTAATGCTGTGATGGGGCAGCATCCACTGACATTTCCCACTAAACATTACTGCAGACAAGTGACAAACATCACAGCAATTGGTGAACAATAGTGACTTCGAATTCAGAGAGATGATTCTAAACTTGACTTGTTAGTTTGTAGGTTAACAGGGCTGTTAACACTTAGTGAATATAGAAGGACTAGAGAACATGAAGTAGCATTAGCAAAGACAGCGTGTAAATTGGATACCAGAAAGTATTAATTCTCACAGAAGACTATAAATGAATGTTCCAGAAAAAATTATCTAATGACTGTGTAAATGCTAACACTTGTGACTAATATATGCTTAATCATTAAATGGACAAAATATATTTTATATTCATTCAAGGGAATGTGACAAACTTGGAGGTGAATGACTTCCCTGTCCACTGGCCATCGGGTTTTTTTTTGCTTCTGATGGCACTCTTGTTAAATTTTGCTAAAATGAAGGCAGGTTACCAGGACGTGGCTAGCGACTCGTGACATCACACTGGGACAGAGTAAACACATGACAATATGCCTCAGTGGTGTTGCTGCATCACACAGGGACTGAGTGAATACATGACACTATGCCTCAGTGGTGTTGCTACATGACACAGGAACTGAGTAAACACATGACAATATGCCTCAGTGGTGTTGCTACATCACACTGGGACTGAGTGAATACATGACAATATGCCTCAGTGGTGTTGCTACATGACACAGGGACTGAGTAAACACATGACAATATGCCTCAGTGGTGTTGCTACATGACACAGGAACTGAGTAAACACATGACAATATGCCTCAGTGGTGTTGCTACATCACACAGGGACTGAGTGAATACATGAAACTATGCCTCAGTGGTGTTGCTACATCCAACTTGTGACATCACACTGAGAGTGAGTGAACACATGACAATATGCCTCAGAGATGTTGTAACATCTAACTTGTAACATTACACAGGAACTGAGTAAACACATGACAATATGCCTCAGTGGTGTTGCTACATCCAACTTGTGACATCACACACAGAGACTGAGTGAACACATGACAATATGCCTCAGTGGTGTTGCTACATCCAACTTGTGACATAACACACAGGGACTGAGTGAACACATGACAATATGCCTCAGTGGTGTTGCTACATCCAACTTGTGACATAACACACAGGGACTGAGTGAACACATGACAATATGCCTCAGTGGTGTTGCTACATCCAACTTGTGACATCAGTCAGAGACTGAGTGAACACATGACAATATGCCTCAGTGGTGTTGCTACATCCAACTTGTGACATCACACACAGAGACTGAGTGAACACATGACAATATGCCTCAGTGGTGTTGCTACATCCAACTTGTGACATCAGTCAGAGACTGAGTGAACACATGACAATATGCCTCAGTGGTGTTGCTACATCCAACTTGTGACATCACACACAGAGACTGAGTGAACACATGACAATATGCCTCAGTGGTGTTGCTACATCCAACTTGTGACATAACACACAGGGACTGAGTGAACACATGACAATATGCCTCAGTGGTGTTGCTACATCCAACTTGTGACATCAGTCAGAGACTGAGTGAACACATGACAATATGCCTCAGTGGTGTTGCTACATCCAACTTGCTAGTGCATCTACTGCATACTTACCAAACGGCACCCAGCTACTGCAGTTAGGGTTTGTCGAGGAGCAATTCTGATGAAGTACATTCTGAAAAATAAGCTCACAAAATAGTCTAATACATACAGGGAAATGAAATTGCATGTGTGCATGTAAGTCACTAAGTGTGTGTATGCAAGTAAGTGGGTGTGTGTGTGTGTGTGTGCATGTGTGTGTGTGTGTGTGTGTGTGTGTGTGTGTGTGTGTGTGTGCATGTAGTGTGTGTGCGCGTGTACATGTAAGTGTGTGTGTGTGTGTGTGCGTGCGTGCGTGCGTGCGTGTGTTTCCACCAGATGGCATAGTGGTGAATCAGTCATGCCAGAGTTTGTTCCTAATGCAGCAACAGTGGAAATTTTAGTAGTTTATTCACAAGCAAAACCATTACAGTCAATCTGTTTTACCAAACCCTGAATAAGCATCTGGGTCATTCTGTGTCAAATCAACCAATGGTCAAAAACTTTATTTCTCAGCATTTGCTTAAATTTTAACCAATTCATAAGTAGCTATACCTGAGCATTTCTGCAAAAAACTAAAGATTTGCTGCATTTGCATGCAAACTGTGTTTCTAAAGCCCTATAACGTGAACAGGGAGTAAGTGACCAAAAATGCACCCGTAATTTTTATCTGTTTTCAGGTGCTTCCAACTTGAGAAGTTTACAAGCTACATATCTGAGATTTGCTGAATATGTAGACTATTGAAACAGTCAGTATCGCTGACAATAGGCAGTGGCAATTTGGACATTGTGTAACACAACAATGAAATACAGACTACTGAAATCCTTCTTGGGAATAAAAATTCTTTTCCATTTTCGTGCAACCTGTATATACAGTATACTCATTGTCCTCTGTCCTATCATTCTTGAATTTTGCATAATCTGCAAACAATGTCTACATATTCGGCAAATTTCAGATATGTTGCTTGTAAACTTGTTTAAGTTAGAAGCACCTAAAACAGATCAAAATAATTTTTCTTTGGATTTACCCCGTTCACATCATAGGGCGTTACAGACACAATTTGCATGTAATTGCTTTGTTCTTTTGCAGAAGTTCTCAGGTATAGCTACTTATTCATTGGTTAAAATAAAAAAAAATTGTGAAACATCAACTTTTGAAATTTCTTGATTTGACATGGAATGAACCATTTGACAGTCTTACCTTAACAACGCTGATCGGCTTCCTTGATAAATGGAATGTTGTGTATGCGAGGAATGTGAAGACCAAGATAAATAATTTGTACCTAGAAAACAAACAAATCAAGAACAATGTTAAGTGTTAATGTTATGGTGTCCAACAAAATACGTCACAAACTGAACAATTCTGGCACATTTTCAGTCTACAGTATCAGCTGATGATCCAGATAATGGAGTATTGGTATCTCGCTTGGGAACCAGTGGCAGGCATATCTAGGATCTTGCAAACGGGAGGCCAAGCTTAGTCACCCATTTTTCACCCAAAAATATTTAACCCAAGGGGGGTCATGGAACAACTCAGCGAGTTTACACAACTGACAATGAGACAGGCCATTGGTATCACGAGTGATGACATGCGTGTCACTGCATGTCACTCGTGGTAGTTTCCTACAAACACTGGGCAACCGGCGTGTTTACCAAGACACCGAATGCACTGGATAACTTTAAAATCTCATGTTACTGTGTGTATATTGACTATTGCTGTATTATGCCTAAGTAGTAACAGATGGATTATCATGTGTTGTTTTCCCTATACTCATATATCATATGTGTACTTATCCCACGACATAACTGTCAGTCATTTCTGTCAAGGATTTTATCATTTGTACATCTTAGTAAGTTTTAGAGTTTTTTTGTTACACAGATTTTGTTACATCAACAAATGTCATGGGTGGGGGTCAGCCTTAAGCATTCTGGTATTAATCATTACTGATATTACAGACAAAAAACGGATCCAATCTAGATTAGCTAACTGCAGGGTGCAATATTGCATGTTTTACTGTACATTGATCTTGTGGATCTGCCAGATGACATTGAATATATATCTCTTAGTTATCATTACAGTCAATAATATATATATATATGTATATATGTGCGGGAATTGGAGAGGAATTACTTTGACATCTATTCCTAGTAAAGTATTCGGAAGAGTACTCATTGACAGAATAAGAGATGGAGTTAACAGCAAGTTGAGATACGAGCAAGCAGGTTTCAGAAGTGGGAGAAGCACAGTAGAACAGATATTTATTTTACGAAATATTATAGAACAGGTAATGGAATGGCAGGCAACTCTATACATCACGTTTGTGGATTTTGAAAAAGCATTTGACTCAGTGCACCGAGAGAGTCTATGGAAAATTATGGAGAGCTTTGGAATTCCATGCAAGATAATCCACATGGTACAGATGTTATACGAAGATAGTGAATGTACAGTGTTAGACGAAGGTGAGGAATCTGAGTGGTTCAAGGTCAAAACTGGAGTTAAACAAGGAGATGTAATGTCTGGATTTATCTTCTTGATAGTAGTGGACTGGATAATGAGAAACAAAACAGGAATAAGATGGAACTTCACGTCAAAACTAGAGGACCTGGACTTTGCCGACGACATAGCACTCACGTCATCATGCTACACACACATGCAAACAAAGACAAGACAACTGAATCAATTTGCAGCAAGGACAGGACTAAGAATAAATAAAAAGAAAACTCAAATATTGAAGATAAACAGAAAACAGAATACTAATCGATGATAAAGAGTTAAAGGAAGTGGACAAATATAACTACCTTGGTGCAAACCTTAGTAAGCAAGGAGGAGGCGCCGATGACATTGTTAACAGAATTTGTAAAGCGAGGGTATCCTTCATGAAACTAAAGCAGATATGGAATTCACATATATACACATTGAGATCGAAATTGAGGCTTTTTAACACACTTGTTAAACCAGTGTTGTTGTATGGAAGTGAAACATGGAAAATTAACAAAGAAGACAACAGAAAGTTAGCTACATTTTTTTTCAAGTGTTTAAGATGAATCCTACAAATTCGATGGCCATACGTTGTATCAAATCGAGATATTCTGGCAAAAACAAAATTGAAGACAATCAGCACTGAGGTCAAGTTAAGAAGATGGAAGTGGGTAGGACATATCCTATGAATGGAGAAGAACAGCAATTGTGAGACTGCACTGACCTGGACGCCTGAAGGTAGAAGAAAGGTTGGGCGACCAAAGACAACTATTGAAAATGAAAGATGTATACTGGGGTGGAATAGCTGGAATGAAGCCAGACGTGTAGCAGTTGACAGAACAAGATGGAGGAGATTCACTTCGGCCTTATGGGCCACTGGGCCCGAAGAGGATAGGTGAGGTGAAGTGAGTATATATGTGTGTATATATATATATATATATATATATATATATACATAATAGCAAGAAACTTAATAATGTTTTTACATATGTTCGATGTCTTTGTTTTTTTACATTATCTTATATTTTTTGTCGAGATATTTGTCGGTGGATTTTATTTTGTTTTTCAAAATTAAATTGAACTTGAATTTTTTTAGACAAGATATTTGTCAGTGAAATCACCTGCCCGGTTCGATTTTGGGGGGCTTTTAACATTAAATTGTCGATTTTTAGAGTTTTTTGTAACATTAAATTGCACTTTTTCTTCTATTTTTTGTATTTTTTTATAATGCGGAACGAAAATTTTTTACAATGAAATCGCCTGTCCGGTTCTGATGTCACCGTGATATTGTTACAGCACGTTTCGGATGATCGCCATATTAACAACACCGGCTATTGCCGGTATAGCATTGTTTTGGGCACTAAAAGTGTGCTCAAACACAATATTGTTTACAAATATACGTCCGTTTTGTACCTGATCCGATTGGGAGTGATGCAAAGAACACATTAGCATCGAAAAAATTAGGTAAAAATGCCATTTAACAGCGTTAATAATTTCGGCCAGGTTAATGCACCTTTACCGTTTGTGTGCATGCGAAAGCAAAGAACGTGTTTGTCACCGGGAAGGACTGCGCCAAGCCCAAGAAGGACGACTCGGCAAAACACGAGATATCTGCCGACCACCGGAAATCGACGTTGCTGCCGAAGCGCCAGATGGACGTCGTGACTGCGAACGATCACGCGAAGTCGCCGGTTATCGCCCATATTATGTGGACCGTGTTGACGCAAGCGAAGCGCTAGTCTCCCGACAGTTATGAAGCCTTCAAAATCTGGACTGAAGGAGCAGCGTCCCGGATTTACTGGTTTAGTGAAACGGGTGGACACTGTCACAGAGACCAGGGTAGTGGTGGCAGCGGACACTTGGGGCGACACTTGTATGGTGAAATTCTTTGACTCTGGTCTCTGCATTTGAGATTTGCAATGTGATCGATTTTCTTGTTTTATATCTATAATTAAACATTGTTCTATTAATTTATATTGGTGTTATGTTTTCTTATATTGGTGTTATGTTTAATATACGTATATTATGTTTATATAATATGTCGTATATTAGGCCTAGTAAAAAAAAACTAGTTTCTTGTCCGAACTTTTTTAAAAGGAAGAGGGAGGCCCTTATAAGCTTACTGTTTAGTAATTTTTTATTAGTTTCGAAGATGGCCGCCATGTCTTAGATGCTCACATACTGTGGTTGATTAAAAGACAACCTATAGTTTTTTCAATGCAATATGGAACATGCCATAGATGTATATTACTATATTATAGCTTGCCATTCTAATATCAGCTACATTACTTTTTAGCGGGACTGGCAGATGAATAGAAACATTTACGTAAATGTAATATCGCACAATTTATATGTTACACTGGAAAACTACTTAAATTGATTAGAAACAAACAAGATGCAAACGCAATGTTTAATGTATTTATGAATGTCATGTAGGTTTGGCCATGGTTTCACTTGTTTGTATCACAGGCATACAACTGAATCATGGCATTTAATAAATGCCATTTATACTGATTGAGGCTGGAATTATATAATTGAGTCTGTGAAGACTAATGCAAGGCATCATCACTCGAATCTTATTTTAGACTGTAGAATGCACATACATCCCTACACCTTGTGTATGAATAACGAGTGAACTGAAAGAGTATAACTACTTCGTACAGCAAGTTTTGGACAAAAATTTCTTCACAGAACCAAACAAACTTTTAAAAATAATTTTTCAATAGTAAATAAAAAAGGAGGTGTAGACAAAAAAGGAAGTGGGCGGGGACGAGAAACTAGTTTCTTTTTTTTTTACTAGGCCTAATCACATTATTTTATGTCGTGTTTTGCATTTTGACGTTTTGTTATCTTAGTGTCTGCTAAAAAATGGCTAAACAAAATCTCATTTGGCTAAATAAAATTTTAACCTTTAGCCAAATTGGCTAAACAGATTTTAGGCCCAGCGCTAGCCTAGAAATAGCTGTCAGTCCTTGCATAAGGTTAGCAGGGTCGAGACTATAACTAACACACCAAATCAATCGTCAAATGACAGGACCAGCTAATCTAGTTAACACCATTTACACAGCCGAGGTCTAAATGGTTAACTATTAATAATTATTATATTCTTATGAACAAATGTAACTTACACAGTAGTGTTCCCCAACTTGGATTATTGTTTAATGTCCCACAACAGAATCCAGTTCACTCACAAAGTGGCACCCATATTCAATAAGTCTCGATCCATTAACAGCAAGGCACCATCTTTGTGACATTGTCCCAATGTAAATTTTAAAGCCATATTTTGTTCCAGTAAATGTACACAAAAACATTTGTACGGGCTCTTCAATGTTATGACATACAAAGAACATTGTGGCCAAAAACAGTGACAGGTTGTAGCGTCGACAAGGAAATGTCTGTTTTCTGGCAATGCAGCAATGGGCAGATTCGTGATATCAAGTATTGAGCGCATCTCCTCCCAGATCGCATGTTCTCGGGTGCATCTCCTCCAAGATTGCATGTTCTTGGATGCTGGATTTTATTTTATTACATTTCAACCATTTCTTTATTTGATATGAAGACATCATGACAAAGTGTATTGCGTGAAACTTTGGCAATTCCAATTTTACTGGCCATTCAACGCGCTGTTTTCCTCAAAATAGGCACCAAGATCTACACCAAGTTAGGAGTACCACACCAACACTGTCAAGAGCCGGTCCACATCTCCAAGTCAAGACTTATACAAATTCTTCGAAGAACTCAAAAGAGGTATCAATATGCACAGAGTTACGAATACCACCACAATGTTGCTAAAAGTCGGGCCACACCTCCAGTGTTGGGCCACACCTCCAGTGTCGGACTCTTCACAGGTCTATGCCCACATTTGCCACACCAGGTCAAGTAACATCAACAGAAACAACCTCAGTCTCTTGGAGAATATCCTCACTGTCTCCAAGATATATTTCATCATCAAATACATTATTCTCCGTGTAAAAGTTGACACCACTCACAGAACTACTGCATGCCATTTTATGTAGTTGTCTATGTACCGCAACACAGCTGTCAATCAAAGTCATGTCACTGCCCATGTTCAAGGCAGTCGGCTGTAGTCAAAATGTGACGTCATGCAGCAGCAACAAATATAATGTTTGGATTGCCCTGCACTTTCCATGAGACGACAAAACTAAAGGCTCTTTTTATGTTTTATGCTCTTATTCAGAACATAACATGTTTGGCAATATCATCATTTGAAAGTGCATAAATCATTTGTCATTAAGGAACATTGTACATCTGATCCCATGATATAGTCTTTAATGCTATGCTCATTGCTATGAGGAAAGTATTACGTCACACAAAGCACTACATTTGCACAAAGTATGTCATAAATATTAATTTTATTGTTATTCAGACTAAACAATTTGAAAGTGTGACATTTATGATAATGCACGTTATTAAGGTCCGCATAAAAGCAGCACAAGTTATAATTTTTTTGACAAGCAAAACCAAAACTTAAATGTCCTGAAATGGACATGGATGACTGCACTGCAGACTGTCCCTGCATCATGGACTGATAAATACAGAAGTTTGGTGTTTCTGATAAACTTTTATGCTTGTCACTGCCAGGAAAATAATTCACAGTGTTATATAAGTCTCAACAAATACACATTTTTATCAATTTTTTTTTAATATCAAAAGACCATGCTCACGCTGTATTCCTTCTCGCTGGCGACGTCTCAATACTGGGAAGTAGACAAAATCCTGGCGGAGGAGATAGGCTTCTATCCGGGGCCTGTCGTGGCATGTTTTGGAGTCGAAGGCTTGGTCACACAAGCTAACAATGGAGATGTTATAATTAATAAACCTCACGCTGCATCACAACCAAGCCTAAGCATCATTAGTGTACCATTCGTGGCACTTTATATACCACGAAACCCTTCAGGTCGCCACCGCCCAAGTCACACGGAAGTCATGTGATCGCTGCACGACGTCACATGCTTGCTCTATAAGCGGCTCAATCAACATCGCATTCCGCAAAGGCACCTTTATTGCACATGCGTACCCGTACAAGTACGTTTATTGCACACACGTACCTGTGCAATTATGTTTGATCTTCATGATGCAGATATACATATGTAATAACCATAGGACGTAATTATTTACACGTTCGTGTATAAAATGTTCGTTTGTTGAATAATAAAATAAAAAATTATCACACATGCAAACATTTTCTTAATTTTATACTCCTAATATTTTCAAACATGCAGAAAATTATTTAATTAAGAAGTATGATAATAAAAGAGGAAATATGGCATTTATTTTTAAAAACTACATTCTTTAATTAAAGGTATACAATCTGATTAAATAAATAACAAAATGATTAAATTACACATTATACAATTATAAATAAAAAAATTATTATCGACGTCCCGAATGTGTTTTATTGAACACACTTTTTAAAATATATAAGTTGACCGCTATATTTGTTTAATTCGAATGTTTCGGTCCGAGTAGCATGCTTACAATTATATATTATACTTACATGCGGGGAACGTAATTGTATGGGTATTATATGATAAACTAGCCGAGTTATCCGATGCTGCACGGGGGAAATTTAAACCACTGTACGAGTACTATATATGCACTCCTTGCACCACTATTTTGGTAGGACAATGCCATGGCAATGACAACTCCATGCCCCAAAAATAATTTATAACTGCCGGTTTCACGAAGCGTTCGCATAGACGATTGACGTACGAGATCTATATATCACGTACCTCGCAACAATCGTAGAAAACACGCAAACATGCTAACAGTTATAGGCCCTAGCACATATACTATTGTTCTGAGTTACGTAATCAACATCAAACGTCCACATACGTAATATCCCCACACCGGAAATGGGGATTTTCTTAATGAACGAACCATCCCCACGAGTTTCTCCAAAACGACACCAGGCGACAGGACTTATCCGACCGAATCGGGCCAACCAATCGTCTGCAGTCGGACCAAAAACGATTCCGCCAGTCGCATGTATCACCGACTATATGGGTCGGGAAGAGAAGAGTTAGCCAGTCGGCCAGGTGTATACTTAGCATTTATAAGGCAATGGTCTTGCACACTAGTTTCAAGCCTGATAACAGCTGCCGACCAGTGGAAATTCACTAAGAAATTCACTGACAACAAGAATTAATTTGCTGCGAGGATAGGGCGGGATGGGGGGAGGCAACCAGAGTGACAGTGGGGGGACCAGAGTGACAATGGGGGCAACCAGAGTGACAGTGGCAGGGGGGCAACCAGAGTGACAGTGGCAGGGGGACAACCAGAGTGACACTGGGAGGAAGGCAACCAGAGTGACAGTGGGAGGGGGGCAACCAGAGTGCAGAGTGACAGTGGGGGGGCAACCAGAGTGACAGTGGTGGGGGGGAACCAGAGTGACAGTGGCCGCAATGTCCCTACTTTGTATGTTAAAAATGTCCTCATCTGAGCAACAAGTGCAGGAAGGCGCCATGTCGTGGTGTACTTGACAACTAATTCTGACTTGAAAACAATCCGACCGAAATAAGGGCCCGGACACCCGAGGACACCCCCTGGATCCGCCCAAGAACTAACAAAAACGTCCACCATATAGATGGAATAACATGGTAGTTTGTGTTTACCAAATTTCAATACACGACATTAAATATAATTATCACATAAATGCTTTGGTACTTATTTTGTCAATCAATATCTTGATTGCTTCTTAATTGTATTACGTAACTTGGGACAATCGAAGAAAAGACGCATGACGTGGTCAACAATTGTACGTAATTGTTTGCGTAACGTTGCGGACAGTTGTACGTCATAACTACAAAGGGTAATTTGATTGTTCGTAGAAAGGCAATAGGGGGTGAATTAAAAAAATCCGACCGTGGGGTCGTAGATGAACACCTGAAAGTTTTTACGTGCGTGCGTGCGTACGTACGTACGCACGTACGTACATACATACTCGCGGTGGATTATAATAAGATGCCCATCATCCAGTGAACGCCAGAAAATTGTCGACAATTCGATATTCATAAACAGATGACAGTCAAATTATTATTTATAAAATTGTGGTTCATTGAAGGTACAAAGTCTGGTCGTTTTTGTTCGTAAAATCATGTTATATAGCGTCGTGTAACAGGCCAGTCATCGTGTAACAGGTCCGTCATCGTGTAACAGGCCCGTCATCGTGTAACAGGCCCGTCATCGTGGTTTTGAAAAGAGGGGTTCGAGCGTACACAATCTGACGGGCATTTCTGGAAAGATTTCCGAAAATGTTACAGTTAAGCGCAATTATCTCTAACAGGGGGTATTTCCGAACTCCCCCATGAGGACGGGCGTGTGTAAACTACATCTGTTCTAACATCTTGACTGTCCAGATGTGTTTTAAGGAACTAAAATTAACAGATAAACGCCCGTAAATGACGTTCCCTTCAAATGCAAAAAACCCCGATCATACTTAAAGTTGTACCTGTAAAATGTTCAGGTAAGTAAGCATATACACTTCTAAAAAAGAACTGTGAAGTAAACGAAGTTTTGTGAAAGAACACGCCTACCCCTGAGATTGAATCATTTCGATAAATATTATGAAGCGAACTGTAGGTATGTCAATGATTTTATTTCAAATTAATATATTTTATTATCAACTCAGAGTGGCTCCCATGTCCCACGACAATAATTTTTTAATGGGAGTCTCTATGACATTATTATTATATATGTTTGTATAACCACTCCTTCTGTCTAAATAAGCACGTCTGAATCTACGTAGTGGGAACATAAAGCTATGTATAATAAAAAATCATCGTGATCTCGTCCTCGTGTGGATATACATTCATATAAATATATGTACTATTTCCAAATCAAATATAATTAAATTCCCAAAATAAGTGGTACCCTCGCGTTTACAGCTAGATAACTTAACAGTAATGCCTCGATAACTTGTGTAATAACAACACGCACAATGCCACATTTAATACCATCAATTCACGCAATACAAAGCGAGACATGTACCACAGAAAGGACACATAGACAAACATAATATTAGGTAAGTAACGACTTTAGAAAAATGCTAGCTTTACAACCGAAATCGGCAAATATATGTTTTTAATGTACTTAATTAAAAAAAAAAAATTAAGTTGTAAATTATAAGCAAGCGTAGTTTTAGAATGTAGAAATATATTTTCATTTATCCTATTCTTACTACACGTTCGTAAATGCTGTTTAGAACAGACCGAAACTAATTCAGAGCGACGTGTGATAATGACTACTGTTGTAAATAATATTCATATTATATAGTAATTAAAGACCGGTTTACACGAACAATTAATTCCCCAATTAATAAACATTTTTCGCGAGACCGATTAGCGAGGCCAATGTATACTTTTTCTTATTTCCTATTGTTTGCATATGGTAACTGCAATGATTATGAGGCGTATATACACGTACGTTTGCGTGTGTGCAGCGAGCGCGTCTATGTGTTCGAACACACGTGTGTATGTTTGTATACACACCCGTTTACACACGTGCACACGCGACACTTGCGTTCTATAAACCGTTTACTATATCTCGTTATTGTGCGTGTTGCGCTTTACGTGTTTTTTTGTGCCAGCTTTGTGTACACGTCAGCCAGAACGGAGCAGCACAGTACCATTTGGCTTTGTAATATTTTTACCAGCGCGCGCACAACAAAAACAAGCTACCGTGTTCTAATGAAAATAGTTCCATATGTAGCTACTACAATTATATTTATCCGCGCACTTCCGGTTACTAACTTGTACCCTAGCAATACATATTTTGGCATTTACATATCATGTATGCTATATTTATTTTTTATACGGGCCATATAAGTAGCATCTTGAAACAAATATTAATGGAATTTGACGCGTTCACAAGAGGGATTTTGGCATTACAATACGCGCGTATATACACGTGTTATCGATTCGGTGTTGTGCGGCTAATATCGTGATCATCGTCGTCGTGTATGAACATACGAAAATAGGAGAATTTGACAGTTTATGAAGTTAAATAACATTTTGCGTGTTTTCATTCACAGCTTATGTTTGCAATGTTCTTCAGTATATGCCAGCTATAGATTGTGGAGTACTATCGAGGAACAAGCCATCAACAGTTACAGGCAGTAGTCGAAGCGGAAGCCGCAAAACGTCACAACGGAGACTGGATTGTTGACAACTCCCAAATCTATAATATTTGGCGTTTTACACTCAGGTTGTAGTCGAGATGCAATCTGAGAAACAGTGTATTACAAGTATGCATTCAAGATAACTAGATGATTAAGTGGAAAGGCAAGCATGTCGGCTTTGACGGGTTTGAGTGACAGGTAAGTCAACTTCAATTTCAAAGTTGACAATTCAGTTATGGTCGTACTGCCCCTTCTGCCCCTAGGCTAAGTTACTGGCCTTGTCCATTAATGGAAAAGGCAAAGGATTGTCCCACCATATCCTAGGTAAAACTGTAAAGAAGCCTAAAATATGTTGGTAAGACCAAAACTAGAATATGGAGCAGTAGCTTGGAACCCACACACCCAAAATAGCGTTGACACAGTGGAGAAAATACAAGTCTAAAGAAGTGTTGCTCAATTTGCCCTAAATGATCACCGCCGTACAACAAGTTTAACACACATCCAACACAAACTTGAAACAGACATTCGAAATAAGAAGATTACAACACCAGCTTACATTCTTCTACAAAATAAAACAACCTGCTCAACATTTCTCTGCCACAACAACTCATAGTCCCATCCACCTGTACCGAAATTGTGATCGTATAAATGTATATACAAAGAACGTAAAAATAATAATTCATTCTAACCAGGGCTCTACACTAACTCCTAGAAGGCACTTACCCTGTAGGACAAGTAGCAAGTCATGTTTACTTGTCCCACCAAAACTATACTTGTCCACCTGAAAACTACAAACACATTGAATTAATATGGCATGATACAACACACACCTGTATGTATATAATATCCAGGATGATGTTTCTAACACATATGTCTTCGTGCAATTTGTGAGTGTAGAAGGAAAAATGTAAATAACTCTAAGAAACAAGATAGCGTTTGCCAACTTTTATTGTGTTAAAAAGTAATTCTTCAAATTCTGACTAAAAGGAAATAACTGAATTACAGTGCACGCTTAGACACAATTGATGTCATGTTTACAAATAACAACAGTGCATATTTAGCAAGAACTAAAATTTTCTGCAAGGAACAAGCACTGCTAGCAGTCCAGTACGCAAATAGCAACAACATGCAACAAAATTAACAACTAATAAGTATTTCATTAATAAAACAGATTAAATTAATCGTTAATTGAAGTGCTTTTTATTATGACTGTGAATGCAACTAAACTGAAAAATTACTCATGCTTGCGAGTGTAGGGTTGCTGCTGTAGCTATCAGCATACATATAATTGAACATATAATGGTGATATGATTGTACTATGTCGCGTTAATATGTAACAAAACATGCTTGGTAGTATAAATACATGTACGCATAACTTGCGCTGGCATTTGTTACGATCACGACCTGTTTCTGTCATTAGATTCAAATATTGTGCGTTCCCATGTAGCAATATTGTTAAAAATTAAAAACATAAAATGAGAATATATGTAAGTGTGCTATGTAATGGGGCACTTAAATAAGGAACAGTGACAGTGCGTACATGTTTTCAAAGGAACAGTTTTGCTGTTCTAGTGAGTAAACTAGTTTCTAAAATGCTACTTGCGCCACCTGGTGATTACATTGGCAGTAGTCGCATGGCGGAAAGAAAGCAGTGATACATGCGTCGTCGAACAAAATAATACATTCCATTGAACGTTATTTATTTTGGGTGTCAACAAGTCAAAACCTTTCAGTCTTTTTATTAAAATGAATAGTACGTTTCATATTGCATGAACTTGTCTGGTGGGACAAGTGTCCAAGATTATGTACTTGTCCTACACTGGTAGCTACTTGTCCCAGACAACTGGACAAGTGTTAATGTCGAGCCCTGATTCTAACCCTGGATAGTCCTGGAATTTACTCCTGCCTGAAATAATAAGACTCCCTTCCATTCATCCTTTCCAGGCTCCCGGCTGGCTGTCCAGTCCACCTTGTTCCACCTGCCCACCTCATCCGACTGTAGGGAGAGGGGATCTGATTTTAGCCACACATTATTTGCACCATTTTGTTTTATAATTATTTTCATGTTTACATGCACCTCAACAAACTCCTGTATTAGCTCCAGAAGGGCCTTGTGGAGTATCAAGACTCAAGAGTAACATTGTAACATAGTTATTGA
This sequence comes from Lamellibrachia satsuma, assembly GCA_033239005.1. Classification (NCBI taxonomy): domain Eukaryota; kingdom Metazoa; phylum Annelida; class Polychaeta; order Sabellida; family Siboglinidae; genus Lamellibrachia; species Lamellibrachia satsuma. Next base: position 4,599,788 of record BSQZ01000001.1, on the reverse strand, counting down.
ACCTCAGACTTTGCTCAAATTATAACATCAGTAATTTATGTGCAAAATTGGGTATACCTACAGCTAAGGTCATGCATTTATATAATTTTATCTCAGAAACTAAATTATGAATAGAAAACAAACATTTTAGAATTGGATATTAAAGGAATATCTCATAAAAATAGTGAAGAGATCTGAAGATATCGTGCTTAGACTATCCACTGATTTGTTGTGGAATGACCCTTTCCCAGTTCAAATGTTATAACTTTTTCTGTAACTAGGATATATTTGACTTGAATCATGCTTCTTTTTAATCTGGGCTTAGCATCAGCTGGACTTCAATTATGGTGCAATCCATGTTGTTATTTTTTATTAACGACATGTATGTTTCTTTTCTCTTCTTCTTTTGATTGGATTGTTTAGACAAGCAAAGTTAATAATCCTGCATTTTTCAGAGATTTTATGAGAACTGCACTTATTTACAAGTTTTGGTGTCATTTCACGTTGCTCCAGTTCACTTGGCTGTACTTAATAAGTACCTGGCTATAGATAATGTTGGATATATGAACGAATAGTCTTTGTTCAGTAATTGCAAAGTGGCTGTAAACTTCCCATAGAAGTCTAGTTGGCATTATAAACGTGGAATGAATAGGTCTGGCAAGGGGTGAAGTATAAAGCGCTTTGAACAGTCCTGAGAACCGGATACCACGCTATATAAGAACATATCTGTTACCTTTGTTTTGTAGATATTTACTTAAATAAAATCTTTTTTTTCTTATCCTTTTCTATATATTTTGGCAATTATGTATGCAGACACTTTCTTTACGATGTACTGTACTGATGACGATAATACAGCTAGCTTAAATACCACATTATTTACAATTTTATATCCTTGGTCACATATATAAGTATATGGATGAAATGTACATCAGCAAAGGATTCTCCTAGACACATCAGCAAGGATCAGCACATATATTTATATTGTCTCTAACATTCCATTCTGATTACTGTGTTCATTGTGGAAAAACAAACACTACTTTGTGATGCTGGCATAACTTAGACATGCTGCAGGGCCTTTTAATTTTAGTGTCCTACAGGCCCTTAGCCAGAAATAAAATTTTGCCAGTCTAGAACATTCAAAAAACCTTGAACGCGCGAATGGCTTCCATGGAAGCCGTTCCCATCTATGACAGCTATTATTGGCCCAATTAATTTTTTATCAATGGCAAGCCAATGCTGGTTGAAATAGTGACAGCCGTTATTGGCCCATTTGGTTTTTGCACTAGTAAAGCCAGTGCAAGTTGAGCAAATGTCAAATGACAGCTATTACTGGCCGATTTAGGATTTTTCAAATATCAAGCCAAGTCCGGTTTAACCATTATTGGCCCAATCGAGTCTTACTAGCTGTGCAGCGAGGTTGGCGTTAACACCTGCACAGTGTTACTGAATAGAAGAAGAGCCAACACATGAAGGTTCATGAAAAAATAACTTGAACATTTATAAACATGGAAGTAATGTTTGAAGCATCTTGAGACTGTAAGTACATGCATGCAAGTATGCCTAATATGAACAAATATGATTACAATCACACTCAAAATCAAATGCATGACACTAAAAGTAAAACAAGACAACAAATAAAAATAGAATAGATAGAAATTGTGTTAAGATATGGGCAAACTATAAAAAGCAAGTGTAAGTAAGTGTAAGATATAGCACTCAGTAACATAATTGGTTATGAAAGTAATACATTGAAATATTACTTCTTTGAAAAAACAGCAACCATCCAGATTCAGTATTGCCTGGCTATTGCCAGTACTGGACAAAAAAACTATGATTTTTCTACACTGAGCACAGCCTAATCGCTTGTGGTTTGCCTGCCGCTTGAGTTGAGGAACCAGGAAACTGCTGCCGATAGTAGTGCCTATTCACTTGTTATGGAAGTGAATCGGAGCACGAATCAGACTCAATTGCGAAGTTTAAAGCAATTGTGCTTGGCCACTGCAGAGTGCAAGTGGTGGGCGACAATACAGTAGCGTCTCGGTTACCAGCGACAGGCACATCAACATTATGGATCTCAACCAACATAACAAAGAATGCTGACTTGGACTGTTTATGAACAATCGCAGGAAAGCTGCTTTTATTCACGTTTACAAAAAAGGCATCGATTGTCGTGAACTCTGACGTTGACATATTATCGCATCTTTTCACTCACTTGGCACGTGCCATTTTGAACTCGCCCCACGACATCCGGGTCATGGGATTGTTTCTTCAAATGAGAGCGCCAACGGATAGGCACTGAGAAAGGCCACATAAATGCGTTTCCTAACCAATGACATACACGACTACAATAAATAGAGATCAAACGCAGTATAATTTTATTTCAATGTCTTATATATCGGCAGTATTCGCTATTCTGCCGTCGACAACATTTGTCAAATCACGACCGCGTGTGCTAAGTCTAAGAGCCACTAAGACCATTCAAACAATTTTATTATGAAAAAATCTCATCTTGTAAAAAAACCTGTCATTTATTTTTATATTACCCATCTTGGTAAGACATTTGCCCATCTTCAAGACAGGCAGATGGGTCCCTGGCTAAGGGCCTGGTGTCCTACAGAAGCTGTGCTATTTGTTTTCAGTGTTTTTAAGGCCTTTCATATGGGTAAATTGCCCGCATGAAATCCGGCTCTGCTATATGAAATTTATATCTAATATTTACAAAGAAAATCAAAAATATAAATAATATTTTATTTTCCAAACTTATTAATAAATACATCTCATCAGCACATTGAGTTCTGATATGTTGAGCTAGACATGTGTAAACTAGTTGGCAAAAAAACAAAACAGGTTTGTCGATATGAAATTCTGCACTGCCCATATGATCTGAACCTTAAAAAACATTGTTTTTGTCAGCTTTATTTAGGCATTGATGTTCCAGCCAGTGTTTTGTAGTACTAGCTTACCACATTTTCTTTAAAAATGAACTGTTTTTAGTTTTAACCTGTGCCTATGATTGGCCCAGAGATATTGTCATAACATGTAGTTATACTAATCTATGTATGACATTAGGTGAATAATACAGTAATTTGACTTAAATTCTTGGCTTTATCATTTAAAGAAAAAACGTAAAAGAGATAATAAAAACTAACCCTGTGCAACTAAAATGAAGAATATCATGTCGGAATGTGTTCTTAGAGTGTGAAATTCTGGTAATTTCCCCAGTTAACTGAGGGCTGACATGTTAACCAGCACGACCGATAAGCACATGCGTTTAATGAAATTGGGGTAACTTAAACTACAAATGAATATTAAGGGAAGCCAACACACACAGAACTGTTATTATATTATGTTATTTTGCCAAAAAGAAGACAAGTTTAGTAAACAAAGGCCAAAATATGTTACATAAGTTGAGTTGGACGCAGATAGCATGGTCATATCTTATTGGCAAATATAGGAATAGGTGTAAACAGATATGTTTTCATTTGGCAAGCGAATATTGCTAGAATACCACACTTGTATCATAGGGTTATCTAACAGTATGGCATGTCCCATGAAATTAAGATGTTTTGTGTTCTACAAGGTTTTCCTAGTAAACCACTGGCATGATATTCTTAATTGTAGTTATAAATGGTTATGTTTTAGTAACTCATAGGTACATTGGCTGAAAACCATTGGTTTCGCTTTAATAAAACAATATTGTAGAGCCACGTGCACCCTTGTTTACAGTGATCCTACCAAGTTTGAAGAATAAAAAAACATGACATTTGATTTGAAGTTCAATGTGTCTTATATTTCCATGTCACAGATAGACAATGATAAAATGGACTACTTACAGAGTTATGCTTCTAGGGCAAGATACCCTTTCTTTTGCAAAAAAAGGATGGAGAAAGTTGATGGTTAGGATATACGTGGGTTGTGGGGAGTCCACAAAAACACTGAGTCTTTGGAGTGATATGCTAGATAGCATGTGCCCAAACTAGATCAAGAAACCTGACGCTCTGTTATCTCTGAACTAGCTCTGTTGTAATATTATTGAAGTCAATAGGGGGAAGCACTGGCAGTAACACTTGGACTAGGTCAATGGCCCTGGCTTGAAAAAGGCATCCATGGATGACTGTTTCACTTCTGGGTGCATGACGTGAATAAAGTCGCAGTGATTTTGAAAAAAAAAATTGTGATTTGTGACCATCCTCATATCACCAGTGGTTTCTGTTTACATAAATCCCTGGTGGATACTTTGGGCACTATTTGTATGTCAAAGCATCTACTCACCAAAGTAAGAACGCTAACTAGACTTTAGTTTTAGATCAAAGACACTGTTTCAGGGGTCATGGATATGAAACATTGTGTTAGTTAATGAAAATTTTTCTGTGGATTTATGATTCAAAACAAAGTAATCAGGTAACTAAAGACCGACAACAATGTTATGCCTGCATTTGTGGCTCAGAGTTTTTATTGTAGTGACACTTCAGTTTTGTGCTAAATAGGATGTGTATAATGTTGTGTATCTGTTTATCATTATACATATATTAGACTTTTTGGTTGGTGAGCAGTAGATAGTCATGTTCATGATTTGATCAGGAAGTGCAAAAAGTCAAGTACATAACTATCACATTTTGTATAAGCTGCTTAGTATCATCGTCCAGTAATATAAGAGTCCCTAGACAGTAATGACAATGCATCAGATGTTGACAGAATAATGAAGATTGCCAGGTCATTTGTGTTTGCTCAAGGTGCTTGTGACGTTTGAGTAAAGAAATACTCAAGGCTTGAGCAAACAGTGTCCGGCTGTCAGTGACCAGTATGAAATTCTTAATATGTATTGGCATGGCAAGAGGCCAGTGTATGGATGGGTTGGTTTGGTTTGTGGTTTGGTTTGTGGATCTAGACGAAAGAGACCGTCTTCTTCACAATCTCTTTTAAAGTGTGATATGATGATCCATCAATATTAGTATTTGGATTGCAGAGCCATTGTGTGTGTGATCTAATACAGCATGCGCATGCTTCAGTTGTGTAAACTCTGGAAATAATGGCCTGTTGCTATTGTTTGTGCTAGCCCTGCAGGCTTTGTCCAGTGGGTTGTAGCTATAATGTGAGCGTAGCAGTGGACAGATAACAAAGTCTTGGTTTGTGTAGAAACATCGATGCTTGTGTACATATTGAGTACATAGACCCAGCCCACATCACTGGATGACAGTGGTTCACCAAGGGTGTATGCGTGCAAGCGTTTGTCACAATGGGTGACTCCGGGAGAAAACAGACAAAACCAAGGACCAGGATGAAAGATGGCGTCAGAAGGACTGTGTCATTTGACGCTAGCACAAAGGATGACTACTTGGTGTGTGAGACAATGGGAGAGTCAAAGAAGAAGAGACATAGTCAGTCAGACGTGTCAACGAGATGCAGTACAGAGTACAGTCTCTCTTGTCGAAGGTTGGCATTTCGTAAAAGAACACGGTCCTTTGAAGAGAGAGACATACTGGAAGAACTAGGAGACGCTGGATGCCAGAACAATATTGGAGGCATGTTGCACAGAAAGTCATCATCAAACCTTGCTGTAGAAGAAATGGCAGTACATTCAGATATGAAGTTTGCTGCCCGTCTATTATCTGCTGATGTTGCTGGTGATGAGGAAGTAGAGGGAGACAGCAGTATCCCTGAAGCAGGCCAGCCTTACCGGTATGTTGTAGAACTGAATTGTGGCAAAGATATGGCCACCACCTCTGATGGTGTCCAGAGTGCCCACAGCATTGGGCAAAGTACATCCAGGACACAATGGAGAACAGGCAACTACCAGTTGGAACCAACACTGCTCAAACTGACTTCATCTGCAGTTAGGAAACAATGTGCTACGTCTGAACACAGGTATAACTTGGATGTTTTACGCAGGTGGGTGCTTTGTCTTTGTGGATACACAATAAGTGATTGACTCAGGTTAGAGAGGCTGCTGCCAATATGTTATTTCATACTGTCACATGACTTGTGACATGTCCAAGTTGTGTTGGATTTTAATCCCAATAGTTCTGTTCACTGTATATCTAAGAATAGTTTCCAATTATCCATCTGAGATGCACAAAACTATGAATTCATTGATGCACTGCCATGCACCATACATATTTAGGTATAATGAAAGGGAAATTCCTTGCACATGGTAATTCATGTGGATGGTAAATACATTTTAAAGGTTTACAGCATTAGAAATTAACCCAGCCATTAATTATTTATATGCAGTTTTCTTGCTAAGCTAAAACCCCTGTCATCTGACTGGAGTGTCAATCCTACTTTTACACAGTCAAAGCTCAAACCCTGTCACCCTGACTGGACTGTCAATCCTACTTTTACACAGTCAAAGCTAAAACCCTTGTCACCTGACTGGAGTGTCAATCCTACTTTTACACATTCAAAGCTCAAACCCCTGTCACCTGACTGGAGTGTCAATCCTATTTTTACACAGTCAAAGCTAAACCCCTGTCACCTGACTGGAGTGGCAATCCTAATTATACACAGTCAAAGCTCAAACCCCTGTCACATGGCTGGAGTGGCAATCCTAATTATACACAGTCAAAGCTCAAACCCCTGTCACCTGGCTGGAGTGGCAATCCTAATTATACACAGTCAAAGCTCAAACCCCTGTCACCTGACTGGAGTGGCAATCCTAATTATACACAGTCAAAGCTCAAACCCCTGTCACCTGGCTGGAGTGGCAATCCTAATTATACACAGTCAAAGCTAAAACCCCTGTCACCTGACTGGAGTGTCAATCTTACTTTTACACAGTCAAAGCTCAAACCCCTGTCACCCTGACTGGAGTGTCAATCCTAACTTGACACACACATCATTTCGTACTGTAGCCAAGGTCTCTTAATTAACCCTAGGCATAGTGTCAGCCCTAAATTTACATAATCATAATCTCAACATGACCAAAACCGTATCCTTGTAACACATACCTAGATATATTTGCCTACAGTTGTTGGTGCATGCATGTGTGTGCGCATGCATGCATGTGTGCATGTGTGTGTGCATGCATGCATGTGTGTGTGTGCATGCATGCATGATCTGTTCATGCTACCCTACCAGGGCCACATTCCATTTGGACATTAAATTTCATACATTCTCAGGAGTATTTCCTTGGAACCGGTGTGGCAAATGGGGTAACTGGCAAATGGATACATTTGATATAAATTTATGGCTGCTATCTGAAACATAATTGTTTGTATGCCTAGATGTTTTGATCTAACCAAAACAAGAAATGCAGACACTGCTAGACAACAACAATATTTTTCACCTAAACAATGTGGATGACGAACATAATTTTCTCACATTGAATTGTAATATCACTTGGAAGACTAGTTTTTTTTCTGAAGACATTCGTGTTCAGATCTGTTATTTGTACCTGAACAAGTGTGAGATTTACTGTAGAAAGAAAATTGATATCGTGTTGTTACAAAGAAAATGTTACATTATACCATATTGACCTGATGTGCCAGTTGCTCCACCAAATAATATGACCCGCCAGTGCTGCCCGAGATATCAGTGTGTCATTCTGTATGTAAAGGAAACTGTTCAACTTGTTGCATGTGAATCAATACCTTCCCTGTCATTGCCCCACTGACCCTGTTTGTCCACGTTGAAGCACAAGTAAGATTTTGTGATATCACTTAAGCTTGTTTCTTATTTGCCTTAAAGCTTATGCTAATAATACTGATGTTATACAGTGCTAAACCACATAAATGATGTCATTCCTGAAGGCAAGTAGTAACTGTATAGCCATGATTTTAATTTGAACGCTTACTCATTTATTATGTGTGAGTTTTATTTAAAGAAGTCAGTTGCTAGACTGTGGTGTTATCGAATCACTTTTCATAGTTGGTGTTTAAACAGATGATTTCTATAAATAGTATAATTTATTTGCACGACTTCAGTTGCATAGTGCTACCCCACTCCTTTTCCAACTGTTGTTTCATCAACATTCTTAAGCCTTTAGATCTCAGCTGTTTTTTTAAAAGACCCTGGTTCCCCAGTTATTTGACCATATATGGGAAAACGTGAGGCCATATGCATTCAAGCACGGTGTCCAATGTGTTCTCTAAATTATCCACCAGTGTGTGCCACTTGAATGAATCGAAATATTTTGGGCTGGATTTGGCTGCATTCAAGCATCAGTCTGCAGCCGGGTTGAGGACTGAAGGGTCACTTAGTCACCCCTCATTAATGACTGCCCCCAAAACAAGTAATTTAATCTGTGGAGTGATTGTTTAATTTTACTGGAGACTTGATGTGTTAAAAAACATTATATAATTTTTATGGTATTTTTTTAATACAGTTGTTGCCATTAGTTTGCTTTCATCTCAAATTCCCTGGTAGTTAGGGTGTGTATATTGCCTGTGGCTTTGTACTGCAGTCATGGGTCAATAATTGACCACTTCGTTACTCCGGCAGTACTATATAATGGCGAACAGCTTTAGCAAAATAACAGCCATTCTTTGACTGAATTTACCAAATACTAACAATAGTTTTGTTCCGATTAATCAGTTTTGTTGATGATTAATTGGGTCATGCTTCTGATCAATTAATTGATCATTATCTTGTCTGATTGATGATCGTTTCCATATATATATAAATAAACTTCATGCTGAATTTTTTTCTGTACCATGATATTATCTGAATGTTTCATTCCCATTCCATGACTTACCTGGGCGAGGGAGGGAGGGAGGGAGGGAGGGAGGGAGGGAGGGAAAAGAGACAAAGAAAAAGAGAGAGTTGGATGCTGTCAAAGTCGAAGATGCTGATGAAATATTTCTCACAATGGCTGTCTACAAACTGATTATAATAACTGATGATCGATCGGTTTGGGCAAACTGATGATCGAGTATGAAATTCAAACCCACTCCCAACACTACTTAACACAATATAGTTATACTAGTTATGACAGTAACTGTCTACATTTACAGCGTAGAACCACGCTTTCAAGTGGTAAACCCTAACACGATATAGTTATAATAGTTATGACAGTAACTGTCTACATTTACAGCGTAGAACCACGCTTTCAAGTGGTAAACCCTAACACGATATAGTTATAATAGTTATGACAGTAACTGTCTACATTTACAGCGTAGAACCACGCTTTCAAGAGGTAAACCCTCACACAATATAGTTATACTAGTTATGGCAGTAACTGTCTACATTTACAACGTAGAACCACGCTTTCAAGAGGTAAACCCTCACACGATATAGTTATACTAGTTATGGCAGTAACTGTCTACATTTACAGCGTAGAACCACGCTTTCAAGAGGTAAACCCTAACACGATATAGTTATACTAGTTATGGCAGTAACTGTCTACATTTACAGCGTAGAACCACGCTTTCAAGAGGTAAACCCTAACACGATATAGTTATACTAGTTATGGCAGTAACTGTCTACATTTACAGCGTAGAACCACGCTTTCAAGAGGTAAACCCTAACACGATATAGTTATACTAGTTATGGCAGTAACTGTCTACATTTACAGCGTAGAACCACGCTTTCAAGAGGTAAACCCTAACACGATATAGTTATACTAGTTATGGCAGTAACTGTCTACATTTACAGCGTAGAACCACGCTTTCAAGAGGTAAACCCTAACACGATATAGTTATACTAGTTATGGCAGTAACTGTCTACATTTACAGCGTAGAACCACGCTTTCAAGAGGTAAACCCTAACACGATATAGTTATACTAGTTATGGCAGTAACTGTCTACATTTACAGCGTAGAACCACGCTTTCAAGAGGTAAACCCTAACACGATATAGTTATACTAGTTATGGCAGTAACTGTCTACATTTACAGCGTAGAACCACGCTTTCAAGTGGTAAACCCTAACACGATATAGTTATACTAATTATTACAGTAACTCTGTACATTTACGGTATAGGCCCATGCTTTCAAGTTTTAAACCCTAACACGATATAGTTATGCTAGTTATGACAGTAACTGTCTATATTTACGGTGTAGGCCCATGCTTTCAAGTGGTAAACCTCCCTCACAAATAACCTTTATTTCACAACAACAGTATCCTTTAATGTTGTAGCAATGTAGGTAGTCACTGGTAGTGTTATTATGACATTGAGAGGTTCCACTGTACAATGTTAGTGTTGAATCTGATGCACATTTAAATTATGGCTGATGCAAGAACAGGAATGATAAATAATTCCAAAATGTTACTCACCGTTTCACCATTCATCAGACTTCTGCTGGAGGTAGAGATGTTGTTGCATACACTGGAGGTAGAGATGTTGTTGCATACACTGGAGGTAGAGATGTTGTTGCATACATTAGCTGCAGTTAGCTATGGTTCAGTGCTTACTTCATCTGGGAAGCTTTCATATTGGTTTGCACTATCAACTGATGTAATGTTATGCAGAAGCCTCCATAATTAGCACCACCAGGAAGTGCAGTTTGCCATAGTTGATCTCCTACGTGATCCTAGGCCACTGTCTGCAGATGCTGCCTTTGACTTCACTGTGATGCTACGAAACTGCCTCAGGCCTTATCATTTGTAAGATCGTGCCTGTGACTAGCACACTTCACACAGATGCTTTCTAAAGGAATAAGCCTCAGTTGCAAGAGCATTGCAGTGATGTAGCTGATGTTACATGCTGGAGCAATGATGTGATACTACTTTACAGTCAGATATATCATTGTGCCCTTTGGCTCTAGGGGTGCTCAGTTGATGGTTGTCTATGTCTGTGGTGACATTGTCAGCTGGTTTCTTTTCATGGAAAAGATCCGTTTTTGCAGGGTTTTTCAACCTGGCCATCCCGCGTGTCTTCCAATAGTCTTGTTTGATGACAGATGTGACAGCTTGTCCTTTTTATCACCAGCTGTTCCGCATCATCATGGCTACAGGGTGGTGACTTCATAAAACACCCAAGCGGTGTTATCTTTTTCACTGGAGACAACATTTCCCCAGAGTGCAATCCTAGCTTCAGCTTCTTAATACAGTCCAATCCTAGCTTCAGCTTCTGCAGTCCAATCCTAGCTTCAGCTTCTGAATGCAGTCCAATCCTAGCTTCAGCTTCTGAATGCAGTCCAACCCTAACTTCAGCTTCTGAATGCAGTCCAATCCTAGCTTCAGCTTCTGAATACAGTCCAATCATAGCTTCAGCTTCTTAATGCAGTCCAATCATAGCTTCAGCTTCTTAATCATCCAATCATAACTTCATCTTCTGAATGCAATCCAATCCTAGCTTCAGCTTCTGAATACAGTCCAATCTTAGCTTCAGCTTCTTAATGCAGACCACTCCTAGGTTCAGCTTCCGAATGCAGTCCAATCCTAGCTTCAGCTTCTGAATACAATCCAATCCTAGCTTCAGCTTCTTAATGCAGTCCAATCATAACTTCAACTTTTCAATACAGTCCAACCCTAGCTTCAGCTTCTGAACGCAGTCCAATCGTAACTTCAGCTTCTGAATGCAATCCAATCTTAGCTTCAGCTTTTCAATACAGTTCAATCTTAGCTTCAGCTTCTTAATGCAGTCCACTCCTAGGTTCAGCTTCCGAATGCAGTCCAATCCTAGCTTCAGCTTCTGAATACAGTCCAATCCTAGCTTCAGCTTCTTAATGCAGTCCAATCATAACTTCAGCTTTTCAATACAGTCCAACCCTAGCTTCAGCTTCTGAACACAGTCCAATCATAACTTCAGCTTCTGAATACAGTCCAATCCTAGCTTCAGCTTCTTAATGCAGACCAATCATAACTTCAGCTTCTGAATGCAGTCCAATCCTAGCTTCAGATTCTGAATGCAGTCCAATCCTAGCTTCAGATTTTGAATGCAACCCAATCCTAGCTTCAGCTTCTTAAAACAGTCCAATCCTAGCTTCAGCTTCTGAATGCGGTCCAATCCTGGGTGGCTTTTCATGTTTCTCAAATTGTATCTGTCGTATACATCAGTCTGCATGTTACTGAGAGATCTGGTTATTGGTAGATGGTCGGAATCAAGTGGATTTAAGAATAGATGTTTTTGGAAGGTGGTGCACGTGATGTGAGCAGGTTGAGTGGGAAGTACCTGTGCAGTACCTATACAGGTGAATGACTACGACAACAGGTGTGAGACATTAAACAACTGTGGCTCCTGACTCCTGCTTGCACTTGATTAGTCACTGTCTCGACACAGGTGTGGCACCCACACCCCTGACTGCGCGGGGCAGGGTAGCAGGAACCAGCCCCTGGGCATGTATGTACAATTAAATGCAGTGTGGTGTGCTCAGCTTCCTTCTAGGTATTTCCTGGCTCTACTGCCAAATTAGTCTCCCAGCGAGACGCAGTACCTGTGATAGAAGCCAGCCTGTGTGAAGGATGCAGCAGCAGACTTCTGTATGTGCTGCCTCCGAACACCACCAGTGTATTGGCTTCACATGCAGACATCTTTCTCAATGCAGACATTTTTAGGTTGTGTTTACTAAATAGGGTGTTTTGGCAATGTGAAGATGGAACATGTTGTTTTGTGAGACTTCATACATATCCTTCATGTTATTGACAATATAACATACGCCACTATTCAAGAGAGGGAGAGACAGATATATACAATTTATTTGCACCATTGGCACGTTAGAGTGACAGACAGAGAGACCGACACTCTGCCAGACAAATTTAATCCCGGTGTCTAAACTTTTACCTCTCCTGGCATAACATCAGGTAGAAGGGCCTTTATGGCTTTAGTATCTCATCTGAAAAACGCACACTTCCAACTTCCTTCTCATATGCCAGGTGCTAAGCCAGTCGGCAAGTTGTACCAATTTTTTTACGATACCATTGGGTTGACCGCCAGCCTGGGAGTTTGAACCGAGTACCTCCTGGTCAGAAGTGGGCACCAGCCATTGACCCACCGAACCAAACAAGGTGACCTGATAAGACCATGAGTAATATTTTTACTTATTTCACAGTCAGTTTACGTTTTTCTTCTTGTGACATTTCGATTGCTATCAGCAATCTTCTTCATATGACTACCGCTAGATGGTGACACGGCTGCACCCTGGGTGGCCCTTCAGGAGATCATCGTAGATGTGTGAGAGTTGGTATCGACCCTCATCTCGATTCATGCTGTCTTTGGTTTTCCTTATCCATATCGCTTCTTTGATGCCTCTTGTTCTCTAGTCCGACTCTCTGTCTACAAATTTGGCCCCCTCCCAGTCTATGATGTGATTCTGTCGAGTTATGTGATCTGTGATCGCTGATTTATGCATCTCTTTTTCTGATATTTTTCTGTTGCTTCGGGTGTAGGGTCTGCTAGCTGATGCTTTCTCAGCGTCTTCTTTGTGTTCTTTGATGCGGGTTCCTAGGGTACGTTTCGTTTCCCCAATGTATGTGGCATTACAGTTCTTACACTTTGTCCTTTGGTCTTACCAGTGACCTCTAGATGGTGTTGTGAGGCTTCATTGCTGTGTTCACATTGTATTTCTTCATGATCCGTGATGTGGTTTCGGATAATCCTTGGAGATATGGAAGTACCACCATGCCTTTGCTTTTGTTTTTTTCCACTGTCTTTTTCCTGATGTTATCTTTGTTCTTTGTTTTCATCTTTGTCTGCACTGTTTATATGGTCCATTGTGGATACCCGCATCTCGTTAGAGCTTCCTTGATGTGTTCTCTTTCTTTCCGTTTATCTTCCTCTTCTGTCACAAATGTTTCGCATCTGTGTTTCGCATCTCTCATTGGATGGTGTGAGGAAAAGCTTAAGTATTGGTCTGTATGGGTGTTCTTTCAGAAGATTAGTAGTTTCACCTCTCCTGATTCCTTACTCTCTAGTAAAGTGTCCAAAAATTGTATCGTTCCTTCTGCTTCTTCTTCATGTGTGAATTTGATGCTGTTTGTCTTGTCCACTCTGTCAGTTGCTGTGTCATCCCTGTTTTTATCAATTCTAGTATGTCATCTACATAACGTTTCCACATTCTAGGTCGGCAGCTGATCGGGGCTGTGGCAATAGCCTCTTGTTCCAGATGTTCCCTGAAGAGGGACACTGGGCTACCCATGGCTATGCCAAATTTCTGTTGGTATATCGTGTTTCTGAATGTGAAGTAAGTTGTGTTCAGAACAAAGTCCAATAGTGCCATGATGTCTTCTATTTGCAGTCACGTCCTGTCTGTTAAGGTGGTGTCTTTCTGTAGTCTGGCCTTGATTATCTCCATAGTCTTCAGTATGGGCGTGTTAGTGAAGAGAGACACAACATCATGGGACGTGAAAATTTCATCTTCATTTCAGTTCAACTGCCAGGTGTCTTGAGTTTTTGACATGGTGTTGCGTCAGTCCTACCATAGGACCGAGAAGATCTGCTAGGCTTCGTGACACATTGTAAGCTGTTGAGCCAGTATAGACCACTATCGGTCTAAGGGGATTGTCTTTTTTATGGATTTTCGGTGTGCAGTACAGCCTAAGGATGGCTTCTGCTGAGGGGTAGAGATAGAAGTACTGTTGTTCTGTGATCTTCCCTTCTCTCTTTAGTCTGGGGAGGATGGCAGTTAGTTTTCTCTTATATTTGGCCGTTGGATCCGATTTCAATTTGGAGTATGTTTTATCGTCGTCTAGCATCTCATGTTCTTTCTTCTCATACTGTGTTTTGTCCATTACTACAGTGGCACGTCCCTTGTCCGCTGGTAGAATGATGATTGTTTTTATCTTCTTTGCTTATGTTGGATTTGGGAGGCTTCGCTGATTTCAACGTCTCTTTCATGTCTGCTCGTAAGCTTTCTGCTTCTGTTTGTGGTAGCATGGAGCAAGCCTGTTCAGTGGCTACTATACATTGCTCTGTTGGGATTTGTTTTGGTTCTATAGCATAATTTAGTCCTTTCATCAGAACCTTCATTTCTGCATTCTTCAGTTCATGTTGCGAGATATTGACTACCCACTTCTTAAGTTGTTCATCTGATAGATCAGATGGTATTTTTTGTGTCTTTTGTTTGTTGTTTCCAACGTTCCAGCTTTTGTTGATGTCGCCATTTTGTGTTCTTGTACACTGTCTCGTGTGTTCACGCCAGGTGTGACACCACGCTGTCCTTGATGTTGCTAGGCAATTGCATCAATAATTCGTCTTCAGTATTGTCTTTCTCTTCTCTGTAACTATCCAATTTGTTGTTAATTACTCGGATTCTCTCTCTTATCAGGTCCTTTTTTGGTCCTTTCTATGATGCAATGGGCTCGTTTCGTGTTGATAGGGCATTTGATTCGTAGACTGTGGGGAGCAATGTTTTCGTCCCTGCACCTGAGCGTAAACACCAGGTGATTTTGGTGTCGAGCGATGTTTTGCTCTAATCGTTCTAATTTGCGTAGTTTCTTCACTGTTTCAGTTCCATAGTTTGAGCATATATGAGTGAAGATGTTCATCAGACTGGATGGTTCAAATGAGTAATATTTTTACTTATTTCACAGTCGGTTTACCTTTTTTTTCTCGTGACGTTTCGATTGCTATCAGCAATCTTCTTCAGACGACTACCGCTAGATGGTGACACGCTAGTAATTCTACGCCATCTAGCGGTAGTCGTCTGAAGAAGATTGCTAATAGCAATCGAAACGTCACGAGAAAAAAAAGGTAAACTGACCATGAAATAAGTAAAAATATTACTCATTTGAACCATCCAGTCTGATGAACATCTTCACTTACCATGAGCATATGTTTAGTAACGCATACCAAATCCTAGGTAGTACAGTTTGTATGTGGAAATACCTTTGCGGGGCATGAGTAGTCATTTAAAGCAGACTGCCAAAATACTGACTACAGAAATGTGTGTTATTGTTAGAGCATCGGCAGTTGTCATCATTTTAGGTTAATGTATCATATTTTGGGTTCCATCTGTTTTGTTTCAAATTGTTTAAGTGAGAAATTGCAGAAAATGGGTGTTTGCCCCTACAGATACTTGTCCAATATCCACTGCCATACCTGGGTGTTCTATGTTCCCTGCTATACCTGGGGGTTCTATGTTCCCAGCCATACCTAGGTGTTCTATGTTCCCTGCTATACCTGGGTGTTCTATGTTCCCTGCCATACCTGGGTGTTCTATGTTCACTGCCATACCTCGTCTCTGGAACAGGTGTGTCTTGTCACCTGCCCCAGATAGTTGCTAATCATGACTACTACAGTTTCTGGTGAGCCAATCCACTAAGTTTCACCCTGAGGCTTAGCATACAAACTTGATATTTATATCTTGGTATGACAGTTCAACCTGCCCCTAGAACTGTAGCAGGATATTAGAACATATAGCATACTCCTTTGAACATATAACCTTTTCTCAAGATTTTTTATTCAAGTTGGATGGTCATATTTGTTATCTTGAACATGTATTGTTATTTTATGTTAAGCCAAGTCAAGTAGAAGTTAGCATGCAACTTTGAGTTTATCCATGGTGGATTCAGTAAACTCATAAGCAGACAACATTATAATTTGGAAACCATGTTCATGTAGAAAGGTGAAACACACAAAGGCTGTAATAATAACGCTGTATAGTGTAAACCCAATTAAACACCGAACATAGTCAACATTTACAAAATGTGTCCGTTGTTATGGTAATGTAATTGTTATAACAGCATCTAATATAGATCTTTGTGTTCATTGTTTAGAAATGTCTGCTTTCAAGGTTAGGTGTAAAAATAAATTGTATATGCATTTGGCGTTTTGAAACAGGCAGACTAAAAACTAGATTTGATTGTACCTTTTTCCCATTAGTTTTAATAATGTTTATAAATGTGTGTCGTAAATGAACATTTCATTAATTGGGTGCACAATTTTGTATGGAGAATTAAGTTTAAAAAAGGATCTCTCTACCAGCCTAACTGGGTCCAACGCATGTGCCATGTTGGCGTTCTGCTCTTAATTGGACTTGAAAAGTAGCAGTTTTTCTGCACATTTGCAGCACTCATGTTGGGGCGAGTGGCTGGCCTGTGTGGTCACAGCTGGTGTGAATGCCCACAGAAAGCACCTTCTACAGCTTCAAACGGAACACTTGCAGCAGTGCAGATACTGCTCCAACAACAGGCTGGAATGTCACTCAGTCTCCCATTGCCTGGTCTACTTGCCTGTCTCTTCTACTGGTGCTGCTCAATTTAGATTCATCTGTTGTTGCCTCTTTTTTGACTGCTTCTTTTTCTCCAGTCTGTCTGCTATGGCTGTTGACTGTAGATGTCTTGCTATTTCCTTGTCCTCTCACGGTTCAACAGACCAATAATATTTACCTGCTTGCCTGGGGCAAGTGGAACAATCATTGGACAAGTATCACATGCCCAAATGTGCAGATATATATTTCCTAGGAAAACGAAACCTGGGTCTATATGCATACGATTTTCTGTTATTACTCTAAAATGTCATATTAAAAATGTTATCAACAATGTCATCACATAATGAGACTAATGCTAAAACAACCACCAGGTGGAACACACATGAAAGTTTGTCAATTTAAATCAGTTGGAGAGGGGCACTAATGGGTGGAAAGTATAACTATTATGTATTCATAATTCCATTTTTTTGGGTACATCAGAAAAAGGAACTTGTTCTTGGATTTCAGTGGGCCATATTTGTATTGCCGTAGATGCAAGTTTATACATCAAATGCAGTGATGGGTCAAAATATATTTGGTTGTAGATTTGTAGTTCTCTGTTGCCTGTCTTGTCCTCCATTGCCTGTCTTGTCCTCCACTGCCTGTCTTGTCCTCCGTTGCCTGTCTTGTCCTCCATTGCCTGTCTTGTCCTCCGTTGCCTGTCTTGTCCTCCACTGCCTGTCTTGTCCTCCACTGCCTGTCTTGTCCTCTGATGCCTGTCTTGTCCTCCACTGCTTTCTTGCTTTCCATTGCTCATCTTGTCCTCCATTGCTCATCTTGTCCTCAGTTGCTCATCTTGTCCTCAGTTGCTCGTCTTGTCCTCCATTGCTTGTATTGTCCTCCGTTGCAAGTCTTGTCCTCCGTTGCATGTCTTGTCCTCCATTGCTTGTATTGTCTTCAGTTGCATGTCATGTCCTCTGTTGCATGTCTTGTCCTCCATTACTGGTTTTGTCCTCCTTTGCATGTCTTGTCCTACATTGCTTGTATTGTCCTCCATTGCATGTCTTGTCCTCTGTTGCATGTATTGTCCTCCATTGCTTGTCTTGTCCTCTGTTGCAAGTCTTGTCCTCCAGTACTGGTTTTGTCCTCCATTGCATGTCTTGCCCTCCATTGCTTGTATTGTCCTCCATTGCTTGTCTTGTCCTCTGTTGCATGTCATGTCCTCCATTACATGTCTTGTCCTCTGTTGCATGTCTTGTCCTCCATTGCTTGTCTTGTCCTTAGTTGCATGTCTTGTCCTCCATTGCTAGTCTTGTCCTCAGTTGCATGTCATGTCTTCCATTACTGGTTTTGTCCTCCATTGCATGTCTTGTCCTCTGTTGCCTGTCTTGTCCTCTGTTGCCTGTCTTGTCCTCTGTTGCATGTTGTGTCCTCCATTACATGTCTTGTCCTCTGTTGCATGTCTTGTCCTCCATTGCTTGTCTTGTCCTCCATTGCTTGTCTTGTCCTCTGTTGCATGTCTTGTCCTCCATTACTGGTTTTGTCCTCCATTGCATGTCTTGTCCTCCATTGCTTGTATTGTCCTCCATTGCTTGTCTTGTCCTCTGTTGCATGTCGTTTCCTCCATTACATGTCTTGTCCTCTGTTGCATGTCTTGTCCTCCATTGCTTGTCTTGTCCTCAGTTGCATGTCTTGTCCTCCATTGCTAGTCTTGTCCTCAGTTGCATGTCATGTCCTCCATTACTGGTTTTGTCCTCCATTGCATGTCTTGTCCTCTGTTGCCTGTCTTGTCCTCCGTTGCCTGTCTTGTCCTCCGTTGCCTGTCTTGTCCTCCGTTGCATGTCATGTTCTCCGTTGTCTGTTTTGCCCGCTGTTGCTTGTCTTGTCCTCCATTGCTCAGCTTGTCTTTTCTTCCATTGTATGACTTGTCTTCTGGTGCATATCCTACTAAAATTCCTGGGAATCTAACCTGTCTGCAACAGCAGATTGTCAGTGGAAAAGAGGCACTTTGGCAGTTCATCTGTATGGAGACAACTGTGTACACCTTCAAGTTCGCAATCATCTGGAGAACGCCTGATACGATGGAAAGGTGGAGGGTGTTCTCGGTTGCCAGACCGACTGTGGAACTCACTCGCTGTTAACATTAGGTCTGCTGGAAATGTCATAACATAACATAAAGACCCACCTGTTTGTCCTCAGTCATCCTCATTAGCTGCTCAGTATATTCATCCAAACGTTGATGACTTGATGTTGTAAACTGAAGTGAGCTTGCCCAACCCTTTGGTTTTGTTGCACTGCTGAGCTCGGGTTCCCGAGGATTTCAGCGCAATAGAAGTTTTTCTCATAATTGTTTCATGCCACATTGCTGTCGTGAATACAAAACACTATTATTCATACGAACCATTTATATTATCTGATTTAGTGTTGCTTTAGTGCACATAGAGTGGCTGCACTATTATCTGACGTGGCTGGCATCGCAGACCGACCCATACATTCCTGGAAACTTCCATTGGTGCAATTAACAATTGGTTTGTTTTCTGTATTACCTTGTTTTGGTGTTAAAACCTAGGTAGTTCATGTGACAACTGTAACACAGTCTATGGCAACAATAATGTTATTGTGACATTATCCTTGATATGACAGAAAGCATTCATTTTAGAATTCTGTATAGTGTATCTGGAGGTGGTTTGAGATTTCTATGTTATGTTGGCACTGTCATTTACTGTGTTCTGACACTTATTGCCTAGTTGGAATGGAGATATTTTGCTAAAGAACCAGTGATTTAAGTTACATAAATTTCACTGTCTGGTCACATTATAAATAAGGTAGTCTCACCAGGACCCTGTCATGTGGGACATTTGTAGGAATTAAGAGTTCATTAAAATATGACACCGAATTATATTAAATTTTGTTTGAGATATAATTTTAGTTATGTATATAATTTTTACTTGTATTTATATGTACACAGTTCTTTTATAACACAGACTCTTGTACAGTACATATCAATGCGCTTTATATTAAAATAATATATATTATATATATATATATATATATATATATATATATAAATATATATATATATGCATGCATGCATGTATGTACCATATGTATGTGCATAGTCTAGGGTTCTAGTGGTGTATTACTATTAGTTGTATCACTATTAGTTGATTTTCTGAAACTTAAATATTATGTGCATATTTCTGTACTGAAACTTTTTACTTATTTCTTTATGCCTTTCATTGCTGTCACACCAGTGTATGTCACCAATGACAAGTGTCCCCTCCAGTGTAGCACCTGTAATTGGATTAATAAGCAGTTAATGACAGTCCCAACCGGTAAGCAGAATGCTGCAGTGTGGACTGGAGGTGCTGCTAGTTGCACCAGGCCAAGGTATCTACAACATCTGGTGCCCATTTGGTAGAAACTGCAAGTGACTGTGGCACCTCAGCTGTTGCACAGCATTACTCACTCAGTGGGACACACTACAGACTAGCCTATGCCTATCTGTGCTGGTTCCCAGAAACTGGTGGCGCTGCAGCTACAGAACTTTCTCCCCCTACACATCGTCGCTGCAGTCGTGGTTGGTGTGGGCGCTCTGTCGACTTCAGTAGGAAGTGATAGGTCATTGTTGTTGGTGGCCGGGAACTTTGGACTGACAGGCTTGCATTGATACTGCAGCCAGGAGTGACAGGTTGTAAACTGCAGGCAATGACAGGTTGTATACAGTGGATACTTGTGATGATGTGATGAACTTGTCTTGGGAGTTTTTGTCTACGATGTGTTAATTGCCGTGAATAGTCAGTGATGTGTTTACTAGTAGAAGTATCAAGTCTGTGCATGTGTTGTATCCAGCCTACAACGCTGCAGTAGTTTACCTGGAATGTTCTTAGCTTGAGGGTGGCTTGTATGCTCCATGGAATGACGATTCAATGAAGGAAGATCAGTGGATCCACATGCCACAGGTAAATGCGATAAACAAGAGGTATTGTTTGTTGTGATTGCTGTGCAGTCCGTCGACTGGTGGGCTGTGGTGGTTGGTGGTGAACGAGGCTGGCGCCAGGCGGCAGGAGGCAGGAGGGCGGGCGTCTTCCTTGGCTCCCACAGTGTGATCACAGCACACTCACCTGAGGATACACAGAGCAGCCGCTGAAAGTGATGTCTACCTGGCTGAATCTGTGCTAGTTGTCTGTATTTCATTGCGCGGATGTAGCCACTTGAAATGTGTGTTTACAGAAGGTGTTTCTGTTGCGACGTATGTTGGGATTACTAATTAACATGGCTCAGAAAGACATCACAACTATCTTCAATGCCAGTGAAAACTTGGATGTACTTTTTAACGGATAATAGTTGTTGACCGAGACACAAGTTAATATGTATGGCATTGATGATAATAAAAGTGCATGGCATTACGACCCAAGCCATAGACAACCGAAGTCGGGATCGAAACTTCGCCGCACGCACTCTGCGAACGTGACCCACTGGGAACAGTTGTACAATAGTTCAGCACAGCAAGACTACAGAGCCCCGCTATACAACCGCTATGGGAGCTACCGACAGCTCTCTTATGGCGATCTCCAAGAGGAACCTGAGGAGGATCCCTGGATCTATCGCGAGGAGAACAATAACTGCCCTCCCCCACAGCAACAGCCTCAGCAACCTCCACCTCGCTTGCCAATGCGTGGAGGGCGAGCAAGTGCCCCGGTGCTCGATGGACTGCCAGAGAGCAGACAGGACACGCAGCCCAGTCCAGCCTTCCGCAGCTCATTTCGTGGATACTCGGGCAAGAAGGCATCACAAGCAGAGCGGAATAAATATTCCTCTGACCGCAAAGAAGGAGAACCCCCGAAAAAGGGTAAAGGCAGCAAGGGGTTGAGTAGGGTGCGTAGTTTCCTGGGCTTCTCCACTGAACGACAACACAGTGTTCCACCAGACACATATGCGAGCTCCGACCAGGGTAAAGACCAGGCTGATCAGGCAGGCTTTTCTGTTCCTCCAAAGGAGATTCACAAAATGACGACTGATATTGATTGCTGCTCTGAGGTGGATTCGAAGGAGAAACGTCGCAGTCTGCAGATAAACAGCAGGAATTGGTCACCTGCCCTTGACACTTGCTATGAGCACAATCCAAACATGAAAACCGGGTCGCTTGATAGACGTGGCTGCTACAATGTGCCACAGAACCGACGGCCATATCTCAATATGCCTTCGCCAGATGATGTGAAGCGCCGATCCGTTGGCTACCCAGGGTATTTCAACCCGTACCCCGATCGTGGGGGCAGTGATTATCCTTATGCACTGCCAAATGATGAGTCGCGCTGGTGCTACCTGTACTGGTCAGAACACGATGGCATGAAGTAAGTCACACCTCTTGTTTAGCTATTCCTTGCTGTGGATATGCAGGAAGAAATGATGCCCGTGATGCCTTACAGCATGTTTGTCAAAGTGTACATGGAGAAACAAACAATATTTATTTTGTCCCCCGCAACCCCCAGTATATGCATTGAGAGGCACATAAGTCGAACTGAAAACCAATAGACATCTAAGGATCAGGCACTATGGACAGACAGTAGCATGTAGTATATACTGAACCTATTGCTCCCTGGTAGTGTGGACAGACAGTAGCATGTAGTATATACTGAACCTATAGCTCCCTGGTAGTGTGGACAGACAGTAGCATGTAGTTTATACTAAACCTATTGCTCCCTGGTAGTGTGGCCAGACAGTAGCATTTAGTTTATACTAAACCTATTGCTCCCTGGTAGTGAGGACAGACAGTAGCATGTAGTATATACTGAACCTATTGCTCCCTGGTAGTGTGGACAGACAGTAGCATGTAGTATGTACTGAACCTATTGCTCCTGGTAGTGAGGACAGACAGTAGCATGTAGTATGTACTGAACCTATTGCTCCCTGGTAGTGTGGACAGACAGTAGCATGTAGTATGTACTGAACCTATTGCTCCCTGGTAGTGAGGACAGACAGTAGCATGTAGTATGTACTGAACCTATTGCTCCCTGGTAGTGTGGACAGACAGTAGCATGTAGTATATACTGAACATATTGCTCCCTGGTAGTGAGGACAGACAGTAGCATGTAGTATATACTGAACCTATTGCTCCCTGGTAGTGTGGACAGACAGTAGCATGTAGTATATACTGAACCTATTGCTCCCTGGTAGTGTGGACAGACAGTAGCATGTAGTATATACTGAACCTATTGCTCCCTGGTAGTGAGCACAGACAGTAGCATGTAGTATATACTGAACCTATTGCTCCCTGGTAGTGTGGACAGACAGTAGCATGTAGTTTATACTAAACCTATTGCTCCCTGGTAGTGAGGACAGACAGTAGCATGTAGTATGTACTGAACCTATTGCTCCCTGGTAGTGTGGACAGACAGTAGCATGTAGTATGTACTGAACCTATTGCTCCCTGGTAGTGAGGACAGACAGTAGCATGTAGTTTATACTAAACCTATTGCTCCCTGGTAGTGTGGACAGACAGTAGCATTTAGTTTATACTAAACCTATTGCTCCCTGGTAGTGAGGACAGACAGTAGCATGTAGTATGTACTGAACCTATTGCTCCCTGGTAGTGTGGACAGACAGTAGCATTTAGTTTATACTAAACCTATTGCTCCCTGGTAGTGAGGACAGACAGTAGCATGTAGTATGTACTGAACCTATTGCTCCCTGGTAGTGTGGACAGACAGTAGCATGTAGTATGTACTGAACCTATTGCTCCCTGGTAGTGTGGACAGACAGTAGCATTTAGTTTATACTAAACCTATTGCTCCCTGGTAGTGAGGACAGACAGTAGCATGTAGTATGTACTGAACCTATTGCTCCCTGGTAGTGTGGGCAGACAGTAGCATGTAGTATGTACTGAACCTATTGCTCCCTGGTAGTGTGGACAGACAGTAGCATGTAGTTTATACTAAACCTATTGCTCCCTGGTAGTGTGGACAGACAGTAGCATGTAGTATGTACTGAACCTATTGCTCCCTGGTAGTGTGGACAGACAGTAGCATGTAGTATGTACTGAACCTATTGCTCCCTGGTAGTAGCATGTAGTATATACTGAACCTATTGCTCCCTGGTAGTGTGGACAGACAGTAGCATGTAGTATGTACTGAACCTATTGCTCCCTGGTAGC
This sequence comes from Lamellibrachia satsuma, assembly GCA_033239005.1. Taxonomy (NCBI): domain Eukaryota; kingdom Metazoa; phylum Annelida; class Polychaeta; order Sabellida; family Siboglinidae; genus Lamellibrachia; species Lamellibrachia satsuma. The sequence goes on along the minus strand of BSQZ01000001.1, from coordinate 4,575,652 downwards.
ACGCACTCACCCTCTGTTGCTGTTTTTAACATATTATGTAAATTGTTGATTTCAAGGCCTATATTTACACCTGTGCATGCATGCATGTGCACACCGTGTACACGTCAGCAGCCTGATTAGCAGACGGGTTTCTGCACAAGCATTATTGGCTTCATCGGCAAGTAATATCATAATTCACAACAGTTGCTGAATCAGTTGGCTGGCATAGTTGCTGCTGGCTGCTTCACACTTGCTGCTCAGTGAGTGGTTGGAATGTGCAGTACGATTGATACCTGTCTGTCAAACCAGTTAAACACATAGCTATCAACTGAGACAGAAGATGGGTCCTGTCAATGGTAATAGCAGTGCTATTGCTAGAACAGAGCCATTATATAATGATAACAGGGTTAATTAGTAGGCCATGTTTATATTGCTGGAGGTAGTTTACTGTGCATACCAAATGTGGGTTAATCAGTGCAGACTTCGGTGGTCTGGTGCAGTGAACAGTGTGTGTGTGTGTTACTGGTATAATGATGTGAGAAATAACTTGCTCATATTGATTGGTATAATCCATGGTGATTATTATTGCAGCAGTCTGTGCTAACAGCAACATATCAAACATTTTAGTTACATAGTTTTATACAGATGAGCTAGCACAGAAATGTTGGTCTGTAGTATAAACTATATTTATTGTTACATCCAAGTGTTTTGTAATGAACCACAATTTTGTGTGTTTTCTATTAAATTTAAGTTGAGTGTTATCTATTCACTTTGAACGATATTCAGACCCAAACCTTTATGGTGTCACTGTGTCCACTATATGTTCCTGTGAACCCCTGACCGTGACTCTGACCCTGAGCAACTTTGTCCGCAGGTATTGAACATCGTTGACATTTGTTTGTGAAAGTACTGAATATTCATTTATCGTAACCAGATAACAGCCAAATAAAACTCGTAAAACAGGATGGCATGTCTTGAAAAACATGATTCATAGATCACTTACATAGTGAAATTGTAGTTGAATATAAAAAATTAATAGATGAAATCACAGGATTCCCAAGACTCAAATGGAAGGATGAAAGAAATATAAATTGTAGTTATTCCTTTGTCTGACTGGTCTAGCAATAATGACTTTGACCCATCTTCTGTCCGAGTTGCCGGCAGACATGGATAGCTTATATAAATGCATTGCATATATTTGGTTCTGATCGATTTGACAGATACGTGTCAATCATACATTCCAACATGCCACTCAATGGGCTAAGTGTTGTCACCAGGTAGTCAGTCAAATTTATCTTTTAATCACTGTCGCCATCATTTAACCACAGCACTAACAACACAGCATGTGCTCATCAGTGTGTCTACCAAAGCCATGCAGATATTAATTACCAAACTGCTGTGTCTGGGGATACTGTTGAGCTGAATGACATGCTGTTCCTTGTGGCTGTCATGTCTGTTTGCCCAGTAAGCACTGGTGGCTGTCCACAACTCATGTAAATTGGTTCATTTAATTGGTGCCCAATTTTTCTAAGAATTCTTCAAGTCTGTCATCTGAAATATTTTAAGGTTGACATCCGTGTAACAACATTTCAAAGAAAACCTCATGTTAGCCCCCTCCCCCCATATGATAGTTTTTGGTGTTTGTACTTTCCTGAAGGAAATTATTTGATACATAGCTACACAGATGCACATAGACATCGGGGTCAATAGTGGGGTAGAATCAGACCTGCCGGGTATGCTAATGAATAGTCAATGTGCAGATTCTACTAGCGAACAATGTTCAGTGGCAATTATGTAACCCTGACATCAATTGTTATTTGTTGAGTAGTACATTAAAGACCATGTGTTTAGTAGTTGTAATGCGCCAGACTTACTGTCAAGGTGACCTGGGTTCAAAACTGCATGCTGCCTGCTGCCGTTTCAAACCTAGAACAATTTGTTTAGAAATGGGTTTTTGGTGTTTGTACTTTCCTGAAGGAAATTATTTGATACATAGCTACACAGATGCACATAGACATCGGGGTCAATAGTGGGGTAGAATCGACCTGCCGGGTATGCTAATGAATAGTCAATGTGCAGATTCTACTAGCGAACAATGTTCAGTGGAAATTATGTAAGTAGTCATACCAGGCTTAATAAGAGCACAATGCCCTGACACAGGTATATTGTAAGAGCAGTCACACCAGGCTTAATAAGAGCACAATGCCCTGACACTGGTAGATTGTAAGAGCAGTCACACCAGGCTTAATGAGAGCACAATGCCCTGACACTGCTAGATTGTAAGAGTTGTCATACCAGGCTTAATGAGAGCACAATGACCTGACACTGGTAGATTGTAAGAGTAGTCACACCAGGCTTAATAAGAGCACAATGCCCTGTACTACACATTGTAAGAGTTGTCATACCAGGCTTAATGAGAGCACAATGACCTGACACTGGTAGATTGTAAGAGTAGTCACACCAGGCTTAATAAGAGCACAATGCCCTGACACTGGCATATTGTAAGAGCAGTCACACCAGGCTTAATGAGAGCACAATGCCCTGACACTGCTAGATTGTAAGAGTTGTCATACCAGGCTTAATGAGAGCACAATGACCTGACACTGGTAGATTGTAAGAGTAGTCACACCAGGCTTAATAAGAGCACAATGCCCTGACACTGGTAGATTGTAAGAGTTGTCATACCAGGCTTAATGAGAGCACAATGACCTGACACTGGTAGATTGTAAGAGTAGTCACACCAGGCTTAATAAGAGCACAATGCCCTGACACTGGCATATTGTAAGAGCAGTCACACCAGGCTTAACAAAGCCATGGCACTTGTAGATTGTAAGAGCAGTCACACCAGGCTTAATAAGGGCACAATGCCCTGACATAGGTATATTGTAAGAGCAGTCACACCAGGCTTAATAAGAGCACAATGCCCTGACACAGGTAAATTGTAAGAGTAGTCACACCAGGCTTAATGAGAGTTCAATGCCCTGACACTGCTAGATTGTAAGAGTTGTCATACCAGGCTTAATGAGAGCACAATGCCCTGACACTGGTGGATTGTAAGAGCAGTCACACCAGGCTTAATGAGAGCACAATGCCCTGACACTGGTGGATTGTAAGAGCAGTCACACCAGGCTTAATGAGAGCACAATGCCCTGACACTGGTGGATTGTAAGAGTAGTCACACCAGGCTTAATGAGAGCACAATGCCCTGACACTGGTGGATTGTAAGAGCAGTCACACCAGGCTTAATGAGAGCACAATGCCCTGACACTGGTAGATTGTAAGAGCAGTCACACCAGGCTTAATAAGAGCACAATGCCCTGACACTGGTAGATTGTAAGAGCAGTCACACCAGGCTTAATAAGAGCACAATGCCCTGACACTGGTAGATTGTAAGAGCAGTCATACCAGGCTTAATAAGAGCACAATGCCCTGACACTGGTAGATTGTAAGAGTAGTCACACCAGGCTTAATAAGAGCACAATGCCCTAACACTGGTGGATTGTAAGAGTAGTCACACCAGGCTTAATAAGAACACAATGCCCTGACACTGCTAGATTGTAAGAACAGTTACTCCAGGCTTAATGATTAGCACAATACCCTTACACTGGTGGATTGTAAGAGCAGTCATTCCAGTCTGGTTGAAACCTGATCTCACAACAGACCAAACACTTGAGAACACACCCAGGGAGGGAAACAGTACCAGTTATAAAAATAATTATCAATAATATCACACCCCGCCCTTTCAGAACAGTAGCATTCAGGGGTTGGAAAAGCCAAGTCATCTCAAAGTGGATGTTGGGTTGTAAGCAGTACCTACACGCCCAGTTGGATTGATAACAGTGTGTTGACATATTCTATCAACATCATGTACACAACTAGTGGTACTGCACATGCCTTATTAAATGGCACAAACTGATGCAATTCGCTGATTGTTTAGTGTGTTGGGTACTGGCTGAACCATTGAAGGCACTGGTGTGTTGGAACTATTGTTTTGTATTGTTTTGTGCATTGGGTAGTTGTGCACCATTGAAGGCACTGGTGTGTTGGAACTATTGTTTTGTGTGTTGGGTAGTTGTGCACCATTGAAGGCACTGGTGTGTTGGAACTATTGTTTCGTGTGTTGGGTAGTTGTGCACCATTGAAGGCACTGGTGTGTTGGAACTATTGTTTCGTGTGTTGGGTAGTTGTGCACCATTGAAGGCACTGGTGTGTTGGAACTATTGTTTCGTGTGTTGGGTAGTTGTGCACCATTGAAGGCACTGGTGTGTTGGAACTATTGTTTCGTGTGTTGGGTAGTTGTGCACCATTGAAGGCACTGGTGTGTTGGAACTATTGTTTTGTGTGTTGGGTAGTTGTGCACCATTGAAGGCACTGGAGTGTTGGAACTATTGTTTTGTGTGTTGGGTAGTTGTGCACCATTGAAGGCACTGGTGTGTTGGAACTATTGTTTTGTGTGTTGGGTAGTTGTGCACCATTGAAGGCACTGGTGTGTTGGAACTAGTGTTTTGTGTGTTGGGTAGTTGTGCACCATTGAAGGCACTGGTGTGTTGGAACTATTGTTTCGTGTGTTGGGTAGTTGTGCACCATTGACGGCACTTGTGTGTTGGAACTATTGTTTTATACGAGATGCTGAGCATGTACTTTGTGGTGTGGAAGATGCTGAGCATGTACTTTGTGGTGTAGAGGATGCTGAGCATTTAAGTTTAGTGATTTTTGATGCTAAGCATTTATGGCAGCAACTCAAAGTGTCAGCCATTGCAATGTTTTCACCACATTTTAGCATCCAGTGTATAAGTTCCTTTTATGAGAAACGTTTCATAGTTGCTAATATTTAATAAGTTCCTTCCGCTACCAGAGTTGATTTTATATTGGAATTAAACATGTAAAACTCCAGTCGCTCTTTGGTCGCGGCACATTAATATTTCAGTGACATACAAATAGGACTTCCATGTTACACTCCACACTTCACAGACGCTCGTCATTCTCAGAAGTGCTGGGTCAATGTTTAAATGTGATCGGAATTAAATTTATTGAGGGTCAAGTGGTTGGCCACAATGACTACAGTGTCTGGAGGCGCCACTGTGTCACATTGCTGGTCCCTCACATGTGAGGACACGTCTTGGCACTCATTCACATCACGGTTGTGTAGTTTCTTACTGGTAGTTGACATGTAAACAGAAAAATCATGTTTTGAAGGATTTTGTAATCTAATCAGTTGTGTTCTATAGATGGCCAGTATATATGGTTTGTGGCAATGTTTATGAAACTTGATTTGTGCTAATAAATAAATAAATAAATAATAAACACAAATTAGGTGCATTATCTACTGGTATGACGTCAGTGATGGTGAAACTCCTAGTAGGTGTCCATTGTCGACAGCTTGGGGTAGAGTAGATGACTAGACAGTGGGGTAGCAGACATTACCTCACCGTCAGGTCTGTGAACATACAAAATGCTAGTGTCCATCATTGTAAATATAAACTTTGCGGTATCTTGAGTGAAGCAAATTAATTTATTTCCTACATAAAATACAATTAAACATTTTGACGAAACATAACACTTAATTTTACACATTGTATTCCAGGTTGTATTTTACACATTGTATTACAGGTTGTATTTTACACATTGTATTACAGGTTGTATTTTACACACTGTATTACAGGTTGTATTTTACACATTGTATTCCAGGTTGTATTTTTACTGCATTGTTAAGGTTAACTGTACATTGTCTGTAAACTTATTTTCCTTTGGGTTGGACCATTGGCCTACCTGGAACCTATTGTAATAACATACATGATTTGTCTTGTTTCTTTATATCAGTGTGCTAACCTGGGGTACCAGTACCCTGGGAAGAGGGCGTACACGGGAGGTTGTCCAGGGGGTACGCGAGAGGTTGTCCAGGGGGTATGCAGAGAGTTGGCTGTAATTAAGGCCAGACAAGTGCAATAATACTACAACTGTGTAGTGTATGAAGGAGAGAATAGGCTGTCTCAGGACTCGGAGTGCATGGAAAAAAGGTTGAGGACCCCTGGTTTATATTACATATATTTTTAGGAATTAAATGCTTCAGCATGCTATTTATGTACATAAGTAATCTTATATACCAAAACCAATTAATGTAACTGATAGGTAATAATAGCACCTTTGTTGGTGGTCTGTGGATGCAGTCACGTGGTACTCAACCTGGCTGCAACCCTAGTTCAGTGAATCCAAGTGAACTATACTGGCTGTAACCCTGAACTTAAGGGAACTAGGCTGGTTGTAACCCTAATTTACTGAAAAGTAAACTAGGCTGGAAGCAACCCTAGTTCACAGAACCTAAGTGAACTATGCTGTTCATTGAACCTAAGTGAACTAGGCTGGCTGCAACCCTAGTTCACTGAACCTAAGTGTACTAGGGTGGCTGTAACCCTAGTTCACTGTTAGCTAAGTGAACTAGGATGGCTGTAACCCTAGTTCACTGTTAGCCAAGTGAACTGGGCTGGCTGCGAAAAAGTTAGTATTGCACTACTGCAATATGCAATACTCTGAGTGTTGTGCCCATCTGTGGTGACACAATGCAGTGATGATGTTCATGGAGATTGTGGTGTACTAGACCAGGTGCCCATCCCTGGTGTACACAATACAGTGAGGATGTTCATGGAGATTGTGGTGTACTAGACCAGGCACCCATCTCTGGTGTACACAATGCAGTGAGGATGTTCATGGAGATTGTGGTGTACTAGATTAGGCGCCCATCCCTGGTGTACACAATACAGTGAGGATGTTCATGGAGATTGTGGTGTACTAGACCATGCGCCCATCCCTGGTGTACACAATACAGTGAGGATATTCATGGAGATTGTGGTGTACTAGACCAGGCACCCATCTCTGGTCTCTCAGGGTGGGATGAGCAGTGAGGATGTTCATGGAGATTGTGGTGTACTAGATTAGGCGCCCATCCCTGGTGTACACAATACAGTGAGGATTTTCATGGAGACCATGGTGTACTAGATATAGGTGGTGGCAGGCCGAAGCCATCAGGCTAATGGCAGGAGATGGGGAGGCTGGGGTTGCTGCTACACTTGTGTGTACAGTGAGGACTGCTTAGAAGGGCTGCCTAGGCCCCTAACCACAAGGCCTACTAAGACTTCCCTCACAGGTTACTTCCAACCACTACATTCCACAAGGTACACCACAGTGTCTGAATAACCACTCTTTGTTGAGCATCCACTGGTGATGTGAACAGTTCCTAGAACCTCTGATCTCATCATTAACTCGCTCTTTCATAATTAGTGCACAAGTGTTTTCTTAGTGTGAAGTTTGGCTGCAGTGCTTCTGTTTGCTCTGATGTTGTACTTGTGTGTTTGTGTAGCTGTTCTAGGAAGACTGCTAACAGCTGGTTTTACGTCTAGTTACTAGTTTTCTGTTTGTATTATAAAAAGAAAAATATCCAATGGCAATGCAAGAGTTTAATTACGTTGGCTAATGGCAGTAAAATATATGTATGCATCAAAGAGGATTGAACAGGCAACACCCAGACTAGGCTGGGACGACACTGGAAAGTTGTATAACAATTACCACTATTAATACCCAATTTGAGTCAAATCAAGGAAGTATATTACTCTTGAACATTTTCCACATTTGACATGTACAGTGTATGCATAATCTTAAGATCGGTATAGTAAAAATGAAGTGATATAAAATAATTCAATTTCAAATATAAAATGGTTGAATAGATATATTGCCAGTAAATAGAGAAGGGTTTTTCAAGCATCCCTTGAACTGTTCATTGCCCCTGATGCCTTGAAACCCTCAGAGAAGCCATGCTGACATGCTCATTTCCGTAAATAATGCTGTTTGATTGTTGGGCTAACAAAAGTAACCCTCACTGCATGCAGTGGGGTGGGTTCACACACCCATACTCCACATGATGGGGTTGTGTACCCATACTGCAACTCCCAAGCACCCCCCCCCCCCCGTGTTTAGTGCAGTATAGGTGAACCAAAGCATCTAGAATGCCCCACGTATCAGCAGCTAGTCTACGTTGTGCAGTGATGTACTTGCAATTCTAGTCTACTTTAGCTGTCCCTTTTCCAGTCTTGAATGGTGAGCTTGTTTCTTCTGTTTTAAACAAACAATGTATCATTTGAATACATAACATAAAGAAAGAGGAACAACAAACACCCTTGTGTGTACATGTTTTAAAAAAGAGTGTGACTGAACAACTATGGACAATTGTGAGAGAAGCATGAGATGCAACAGTAAGCCATTGATTTCTCCAAGTGGGAGCCGCTAGAGCAGGGTGAGTGGGATACAAGGAAACTGTCTGAATCAATGAATGGTTAAAAGAGAGGTGTTAGAACAGGATGGGTTGTATCAATGAATGGTTACAAGAGAGGTGTTAGAACAGGATGGGTTGTATCAATGAATGGTTGCAAGAGAGGTGTTAGAACAGGATGGGTTGTATCAATGAATGGTTACAAGAGAGGTGTTAGAACAGGATGGGTTGTATCAGTGAATGGTTGCAAGAGAGGTGTTAGAACAGGATGGGTTGTATCAATGAATGGTTGCAAGAGAGGTGTTAGAACAGGATGGGTTGTATCAATGAATGGTTGCAAGAGAGGTGTTAGAACAGGATGGGTTGTATCAATGAATGGTTGCAAGAGAGGTGTTAGAACAGGATGGGTTGTATCAATGAATGGTTGCAAGAGAGGTGTTAGAACAGGATGGGTTGTATCAATGAATGGTTACAAGAGAGGTGTTAGAACAGGATGGGTTGTATCAATGAATGGTTGCAAGAGAGGTGTTAGAACAGGATGGGTTGTATCAATGAATGGTTGCAAGAGAGGTGTTAGAACAGGATGGGTTGTATCAGTGAATGGTTGCAAGAGAGGTGTTAGAACAGGATGGGTTGTATCAGTGAATGGTTACAAGAGAGGTGTTAGAACAGGATGGGTTGTATCAATGAATGGTTACAAGAGAGGTGTTAGAACAGGATGGGTTGTATCAATGAATGGTAACAAGAGAGGTGTTAGAACAGGATGGGTTGTATCAATGAATGGTCACAAGAGAGGTGTTAGAACAGGATGGGTTGTATCAATGAATGGTCGCAAGAGAGGTGTTAGAACAGGATGGGTTGTATCAATGAATGGTTGCAAGAGAGGTGTTAGAACAGGATGGGTTGTATCAATGAATAGTTACAAGAGAGGTGTTAGAACAGGATGGGTTGTATCAATGAATTGTTGCAAGAGAGGTGTTAGAACAGGATGGGTTGTATCAATGAATGGTTGCAAGAGAGGTGTTAGAACAGGATGGGTTGTATCAATGAATGGTTGCAAGAGAGGTGTTAGAACAGGATGGGTTGTATCAATGAATGGTTGCAAGAGAGGTGTTAGAACAGGATGGGTTGTATCAATGAATGGTTACAAGAGAGGTGTTAGAACAGGATGGGTTGTATCAATGAATGGTTGCAAGAGAGGTGTTAGAACAGGATGGGTTGTATCAATGAATGGTTACAAGAGAGGTGTTAGAACAGGATGGGTTGTATCAGTGAATGGTTGCAAGAGAGGTGTTAGAACAGGATGGGTTGTATCAATGAATGGTTGCAAGAGAGGTGTTAGAACAGGATGGGTTGTATCAATGAATGGTTGCAAGAGAGGTGTTAGAACAGGATGGGTTGTATCAATGAATGGTTGCAAGAGAGGTGTTAGAACAGGATGGGTTGTATCAATGAATGGTTGCAAGAGAGGTGTTAGAACAGGATGGGTTGTATCAATGAATGGTAACAAGAGAGGTGTTAGAACAGGATGGGTTGTATCAATGAATGGTTGCAAGAGAGGTGTTAGAACAGGATGGGTTGTATCAATGAATGGTTGCAAGAGAGGTGTTAGAACAGGATGGGTTGTATCAGTGAATGGTTGCAAGAGAGGTGTTAGAACAGGATGGGTTGTATCAGTGAATGGTTACAAGAGAGGTGTTAGAACAGGATGGGTTGTATCAATGAATGGTTGCAAGAGAGGTGTTAGAACAGGATGGGTTGTATCAATGAATGGTAACAAGAGAGGTGTTAGAACAGGATGGGTTGTATCAATGAATGGTCACAAGAGAGGTGTTAGAACAGGATGGGTTGTATCAATGAATGGTCGCAAGAGAGGTGTTAGAACAGGATGGGTTGTATCAATGAATGGTTGCAAGAGAGGTGTTAGAACAGGATGGGTTGTATCAATGAATAGTTACAAGAGAGGTGTTAGAACAGGATGGGTTGTATCAATGAATTGTTGCAAGAGAGGTGTTAGAACAGGATGGGTTGTATCAATGAATGGTTACAAGAGAGGTGTTAGAACAGGATGGGTTGTATCAATGAATGGTTACAAGAGAGGTGTTAGAACCGGATGGGTTGTATCAATGAATGGTTGCAAGAGAGGTGTTAGAACAGGATGGGTTGTATCAATGAATGGTTGCAAGAGAGGTGTTAGAACAGGATGGGTTGTATCAATGAATGGTTACAAGAGAGGTGTTAGAACAGGATGGGTTGTATCAATGAATGGTTACAAGAGAGGTGTTAGAACAGGATGGGTTGTATCAATGAATGGTTACAAGAGAGGTGTTAGAACAGGATGGGTTGTATCTGGATTAGTAGTTGTGTTAACAGTTGACTGTGCAAGTGTAGAGAAGGAGACTTATTGCAAGTTTGCAGCATGTTGATTATGTATATGATTGCATAATTAGCAGGCAAATAACAACAGGAGAAAACAGGCTAGATGAAGATACAGTTTGAAGAAGATTGAAATTAGACAGAAATTTAAAAGCTTTTATTAGCTGAGTTGAAGGCACATCATAGCAAGCGATACATTCTAGAAGTTCAAACTGTAATGTATCTTATCCAACTTGACTACTGTTTTTGTCAAGTTCTTTGGATATCTTCACTGATGTCTTCATTCATAACTTGCTTTCCTGGGACCTTCTTGAGGATTTAAACAGTGTTCATTGTGCCTGCCCTTAGATATTTAGACAGTGTTCATTGTGCCTCCTGCCCTTAGATATTTAGACAGTGTTCATTGCCCCTACCCTTAGATATTTAGACAGTGTCCATTGTGCCTGCCCTTAGATATTTAGACAGTGTTCATTGTGCCTGCCCTTAGATATTTAGACAGTGTCCATTGTGCCTGCCCTTAGATATTTAGACAGTGTCCATTGTGCCTGCCCTTAGATATTTAGACAGTGTCCATTGTGCCTGCCCTTAGATAATTAGACAGTGTCCATTGTGCCTGCCCTTAGATATTTAGACAGTGTCCATTGTGCCTGCCCTTAGATATTTAGACAGTGTTCATTGCACCTGCCCTTAGATATTTAGATGGTGTTCATTGCGCCTGCCCTTAGATATTTAGATGTTCATTGCGCCTGCCCTTGGATATTTAGACAGAGTTCATTGCACCTGTCCTTAGATATTTAGACAGCGTTTGTTTCATCTGCCCTTAGATATATAGAAAGTGTTCATTGTGCCTGCCATTAGATATTTAGACAGTGTTCATTGTGCCTGCCCTTAAATATTTAGATGGTATGCAGTAAATATCCTTGTGGTGGGAAATTCAACAGTGTGGGAGTTCATAGGTGTGAACTGTAGTCACCTGTTTGCCCCAAGTAGTAAGGGGACGGCTGGTTTGGCGGAGTCTTGCCATAAACAACCTGCCTACCACACCTGTCAAGTGCAATGTTATGTACCATAGCTATCCCGGCTTAGGTTCGAGGAATGCCTTCACTGCCAGGAATTTATAGGTGTCAGTTTGCAAACAGTTCAGTTACACTTCTTCAGAATGAAACTCGTCATGGCAACTTTATAACTTCTGGTTTGCAAGCAAGTTTAATTTAGAGCCAGTTTTAAAATTGGTAAATTTTGGTTAAGACAGATTTATTGTTATTATAACAACATTATGCTAGTTAATTGTTGTTCATGTGTATAAGTTGCTTTTAACATGATTGATTTATTAAGGTTCTGGGATGGAGATGTTTCTGGCTGTGACAACCTGGTCTTTTTGTAGCAAATATATTTGAAAGTCTTAACACCCTAGTCTGTGAACAGTACTGTTGTCATGGCTCTGATAGCTTACTGCTGTAACACCTTGGTCCAGTACTGTCGTCATGCCTCTAATAGTTTGTTGCTCTAACTCCAGGATCTGTGAACAGTACTGTCATTATGGCTCTAATAGCATACTGCTCTAACACCCTGGTCTGTGAACAGTACTGTCATTATGGCTCTAATAGCATGCTGCTCTAAGACCCTGGTCTGTGAACAGTACTGTCGTCATGGCTCTAAAAGTCTAACAGCTTACTGCTCTAACATCCTTGTCTGTGAACAGTACTGTCGTCATGGCTCTAATAGCTTACTGCTCTAAGACCCTGGTCTGTGAACAGTACTGTCATTATGGCTCTAATAGCATGCTGCTCTAACACCCTGGTCTGTGAACAGTACTGTTGTCATAGCTCTAATAGTTTACTGCCCTATCACAACCTGCTCCAATAGATTCGATGCAATCATAATACAGTTTCTCACTTGTGGGTGTAAATGTGTTAAAATAAAGGTTCACCTCTATCTTGGAAAGCAACTAATCGGTGGATTTCTATTAATGTTTGTATTTCACCATGAAAGGCAATAAGGTATTTTTTTTATATTTTAATTAATGTATTTGTGTCAGTTAATATCGGTGTAGCATCATTTCATTGGCTGTACAGCCAGTGACTGAAGACTTGCTACATATATCCCGTACCTTGTTAAGACATTTGACTGGCTGTACAGCCAGTGACTAAAGTCTTTCAATATCTCCCGTACCTTGTTACAACATTTGATTGGCTGTACAGCCAGTGACTGAAGACTTACTGTTGCTCCCGTACCTTGTTAAGACATTTGATTGGCTGTGCAGCCAGTGAGTAAAGTCTTACTACTCCCGTACCTTGTTACGACATTTGACTGGCTGTACAGCCAGTGACTAAAGTCTTTCTATATCTCCCGTACCTTATTAAGACAATTGACTGGCTGTATAGCCAGTGACTAAAGTCTTACTATGTCTCCCGTACCTTGTTAAGACATTTGATTGGCTGTACAGCCAGTGAGTAAAGTCTTACTACTCCCGTACCTTGTTACGACATTTGACTGGCTGTACAGCCAGTGACTGAAGACTTGCTACATATATCCCGCACCTTGTTAAGACAGTTGACTGGCTGTATAGCCAGTGACTAAAGTCTTACTATGTCTCCCGTACCTTGTTAAGACAGTTGACTGGCTATACAGCCAGTGACTAAAGTCTTACTATGTCTCCCGTACCTTGTTAAGACATTTGACTGGCTGTACAGCCAGTGACTGAAGACTTACTGTTGCTCCCGTACCTTGTTAAGACATTTGATTGGCTGTACAGCCAGTGACTGAAGACTTACTGTTGCTCCCGTACCTTGTTAAGACATTTGATTGGCTGTGCAGCCAGTGAGTAAAGTCTTACTACTCCCATACCTTGTTAAGACATTTGACTGGTTGTACAGCCAGTGACTAAAGTCTTTCTATATCTCCCGTCCCTTGTTAAGACAGTTGACTGGCTGCTTAGCCAGTGACTAAAGTCTTACTATGTCTCCCATACCTTGTTATGACATTTGACTGGCTGTACGGCCAGTGACTAAAGTCTTACTATGTCTCCCATACCTTGTTAAGACATACAGCTGTGTGCAAGGTCCAGGGTTCACTGCTGGCAGTGCTGGCTAAGTGCATATTCTACACGAAGAGAACTTCTGTAGAACAACTTGACATGGCAGCGTGGCACCACCCAATGCCATGAGTCAGGCTCTCAGGAGTACAAAACATGCTGTGTTCTGTCAATGTGTATTTTAGTCATGTTTTTACATTCACCTACTGTTACCTGTCTCGGTTAGACATCAGCTGTATTCTTCTTAAATGTGCCGTTGATACTAACAGTTGTTTCTGACGTTTGGTTGTTGGATATTATATCATTAATAGAAGACATTCTTTCTACACATGGTTTGGTAGTAGGGGTTTCTTAGGACTGAAAGTTGGATGACAGCAGTGTATCAGGACTGATACTCACATTACAGTGGTGTATCGGGACTGATTATCTCATTACAATGGTGCATCAGGACATCAGGACTGATTATCTCATTACAGTGGTGTATCAGGACTGATTCTCTCTTTGCAGTGGTGAAGGTGTATCAGCGCCTGTCCTGTGGTATCAACTCGCAATCAATGCTCAATTCAGTGACGCTGTGGCATGCCTCTGCATCCCGCTTCTCATGCGCACTCTGACCCAGTTGTCTCCCTCGCTTACGTGCACCGTCCAGTTGAACCTTTGCTCGGTCCTGGACAGCTATTTAACACAATTACAACGGAAATATAACTACAATCAAAATAGTCAAGTCTGACCATGATACATTCAATGACATGTTACTTCAAACTGTTGTGTCAGAAGAACATACATTCTGATGCACACATGTTCACAGCTGTCTATCGCCGACAATACACATAAAACACATTAATTTGGTTAGAGAGTCACATTAACATTACTGTATGTTTAACAAGCGTTACAACAGTAATGTTGCAACAGTAATGTTACAACAGTAATGTTACAACAGTAATGTTACAACAGTAATGTTACAACAGTAATGTTACAACAGTAATGTGTATCCTACTTACGGGTTAAGCACCCCTCTTAGTTTTCAACATTAGTTTTAACTTTTGTTCGATTGACATCAAGCTGCCAAACTGCGTCTTCTCTTAGCGGCTCACCAGTCTCGAGTGATAGTCAGTCTTATGACTAACTATGCCCATCCCATAATGCCACACCCCAATGATGACATTTTTTTTCGTTCACCGCACACTACATGACATAATAGATGGTCCATCTAGATCGCCCCAGCGGCTCCTACAGTTACATCATATTTTGAATATCTAAATCATCACACCCGCTAAATTCCATCCCTTGCCAGTATTATGGTTTGGGCTAATATTATGGCTTGGTTGATATCATGGCTCAGGTTGATATTATGGCTCGGGCTGATATCATGGCTCAGGCTGATATCATGGCTTCGGCTGATATTGTGGCTTCGGCTGATATCGTGGCTTGGACTGATATCGTGGCTTGGACTGATATAATGGCTTGGGCTGATATTATGGTTTGGGTTGATATCATTGCTTGGACTGATATAATGACTGGGCTGATATGGTTTGGGTTGATATCATGGCTTGGATTGATATCATGACTTGGACTGATATCATGACTTGGGCTGATAGCATGGCTTGGGTTGCCATGTTCCTAGTTGTACCTTATGAAGCTTGCTGTCTTCACCCTGCCCCTCCTGTTCTTGCAGACTGGGGTCCCTGAGCAAGGACCACCAGAAGCCGTCAGACCTGCGGAAAGAGAACAATAACAAGGATCTGGACCCACGCATTGACACCATTGATTCTCAGGGTAAGTCTGTACCCACACATTGACACCATTGATTCTCAGGGTAAGTCTGGACCCACGCATTGACACCATTGATTCTCAGGATAAGTCTGGACCCACGCATTGACACCATTGATTCTCAGGGTAAGTCTGGACCCACGCATTGACACCATTGATTCTCAGGATAAGTCTGGACCCACGCATTGACACCATTGATTCTCAGGGTAAGTCTGGACCCACGCATTGACACCACTGATTCTCAGGGTAAGTCTGGACCCACGCATTGACACCATTGATTCTCAGGATAAGTCTGGACCCACGCATTGACACCACTGATTCTCAGGGTAAGTCTGGACCCACGCATTGACACCATTGATTCTCAGGATAAGTCTGGACCCACGCATTGACACCACTGATTCTCAGGGTAAGTCTGGACCCACACATTGACACCATTGATTCTCAGGATAAGTCTGGACCCACGCATTGACACCACTGATTCTCAGGATAAGTCTGGACCCACGCATTGACACCATTGATTCTCAGGATAAGTCTGGATCCACGCATTGACACCACTGATTCTCAGGATAAGTCTGGACCCACGCATTGACACCATTGATTCTCAGGATAAGGCTGGACCCACGCATTGACACCACTGATTCTCAGGGTAAGTCTGGACCCACGCATTGACACCATTGATTCTCAGGATAACTCTGGACCCACGCATTGACACCACTGATTCTCAGGGTAAGTCTGGACCCACGCATTGACACCATTGATTCTCAGGATAAGTCTGGACCCACGCATTGACACCATTGATTCTCAGGGTAAGTCTGGACCCACGCATTGACACCACTGATTCTCAGGGTAAGTCTGGACCCACACATTGACACCATTGATTCTCAGGATAAGTCTGGACCCACGCATTGACACCACTGATTCTCAGGATAAGTCTGGACCCACGCATTGACACCATTGATTCTCAGGATAAGTCTGGATCCACGCATTGACACCATTGATTCTCAGGATAAGTCTGCACCCACGCATTGATACCACTGATTCTCAGGGTAAGTCTGGACCCACGCATTGACACCATAGATTCTCAGGGTAAGTCTGAACCCACGCATTGACACCATTGATTCTCAGGATAAGTCTGGATCCACGCATTGACACCACTGATTCTCAGGATAAGTCTGGACCCACGCATTGACACCATTGATTCTCAGGATAAGGCTGGACCCACGCATTGACACCACTGATTCTCAGGGTAAGTCTGGACCCACGCATTGACACCATTGATTCTCAGGATAAGTCTGGATCCACGCATTGACACCACTGATTCTCAGGATAAGTCTGGACCCACGCATTGACACCATTGATTCTCAGGATAAGGCTGGACCCACGCATTGACACCACTGATTCTCAGGGTAAGTCTGGACCCACGCATTGACACCATTGATTCTCAGGATAACTCTGGACCCACGCATTGACACCACTGATTCTCAGGGTAAGTCTGGACCCACGCATTGACACCATAGATTCTCAGGGTAAGTCTGAACCCACGCATTGACACCATTGATTCTCAGGATAAGTCTGGACCCACGCATTGACACCATTGATTCTCAGGATAAGTCTGGACCCACGCATTGACACCACTGATTCTCAGGGTAAGTCTGGACCCACGCATTGACACCACTGATTCTCAGGGTAAGTCTGGACCCACGCATTGACACCATTGATTCTCAGGATAAGTCTGGATCCACGCATTGACACCACTGATTCTCAGGATAAGTCTGGACCCACGCATTGACACCATAGATTCTCAGGGTAAGTCTGAACCCACGCATTGATACCATTGATTCTCAGGGTAAGTCTGGACCCACGCATTGACACCACTGATTCTCAGGGTAAGTCTGGACCCACGCATTGACACCATAGATTCTCAGGGTAAGTCTGGACCCACGCATTGACACCATAGATTCTCAGGGTAAGTCTGGACCCACGCATTGACACCATAGATTCTCAGGGTAAGTCTGAACCCACGCATTGACACCATTGATTCTCAGGGTAAGTCTGGACCCACGCATTGACACCACTGATTCTCAGGGTAAGTCTGGACCCACGCATTGACACCACTGATTCTCAGGGTAAGTCTGAACCCACACATTGATACCTTAAATTCTCAGGGTAAGTCACTCATACGCTGCAGTACATCTCTTCTGCTGACTAACTAAGGACGGCCTGTGTTGGACACAATACTGCAACTTGAGAGCCAGACAGGTCCATAGTAAACATTATAAGTACCTTCTACGGAATACAAAAACAAGTGACTTCTTCAGTGTAACTAATACATGCTCAGCCACACACACAAACATACATACACATAGACATACACATGCATGTACACCCGCACACACAGTAGTGCACACACATACGCATGCACGCACACACGCACGCACGCACACACACACATGCACCCACCCACATCCAGCATGTGTGTATGTAAGCAGTTATATAGTGCACAGCCAATTCATTGTCACTGCATGTTACACCTTGTATAAACATGTTACACCTTGTATAAACATGTTACACCTTGTATAAACATGTTACATCAGCTGACACAAATAATTCAGTTCTGGTCCTGGTACAGTGACATCAGCAGCCTCAGTGAAAGGTATAGCAAATAACTGGCCCTTGTGTGAGGGGTAAATTTGAGGACGGAGACGAGGGCTGAGGGTGCAGTGAATTGTGTGTTGTTGCAGGAGGGCAGCTCATCCAGAGATGTGTCATCATCCAGAGAGATGAGAAGGGGTACGGGCTGACGGTCAGCGGTGACAACCCCGTTTTTGTCCAGTCAGTCAAAGAGAGTATGTTCACCTGTTTTTCACAAAATATCACTGTTCAGATATGACAAATTCCACCACTGCTCTGCCCTATGATATGTAGTTACTTCCTTCACAGACACCTTAACACAGACACTCAAAAGTATACGATTAGCTTAAAATCAGTCATCAGATTGATCCACTAAAATGTAAATCAAAGCAGACATCTCCTAATGGCTAGATTGCCATTAATTTGTTGTGAACCAAGAGTGATGGATTACAAACATCTGAAAATTCTGCCATTTTGTATTTTGCCTGGAGCTGCCTCCTGGCTGCCTGTTAAAATAGTACACACTCCCCACCAGTAGCACCAGAATCTGTACATCAAAATTGCAATCTGGTATCCCCGTAATAAACCGCCATGGTTCCACAGCACTATCATAACTGTCCTTAAGTTGTGGCTTTTGATCATTCTACAGTAGTTGCTAGGAACCAGAGTCCCAGCAACTTCTCATTAGCAGGTAAACAGTGTTGATTAGCACACCTGTCACTATGTGAACTATGTAATAGAGTTTTGGAATGTGTGGCTGGCACCCAGGAACCTGCTGGTTCCTTTGATGTAGTCCATATGTGCACAACTTGTTTGACTAGAGTTTAGCACTCATGTCATATCCACATCTCTAATGCAACATATAATACTTCTATAGTATTTCTATTAACGTTATTTCTCATGTGCTTACTTGTTTGCAAATGTCATTTAACAAACTCAATTAACAGATCAGAACGAGCAAAGTCCATATAATGCATGGATATCATTCAGAAGCACAGACTTTTGTTTGTTTGCTAGTCTTTGACAGCAGACAATCTTTCTGAAATTGTATGCAAATTAAGAAGAACCCCAATAATTAACAAAATAAAATGGTGGGCACTGAAAGGAGGCATTTTCATATCCTTTTTTTAGAAGGCTTGCTCTATCACTGTAGTCAACCTACCTATTGTTGACCATGTCGTCTTTCGGGTATCGATGTTGGACATGTTTAAATTTTATTGTCTATTTCCACCAGATGGCGCAGCAGTTCGGGCTGGAGTACGGCAGGGAGATCGCATTATCAAGGTGAGAAATAATTAACTTTCACTCGGATGTTTCTAAGAATTTGCATAAAAACAAACTGGCGATGATCACTCACCCAGCGTGGACTTCTAACATTCTAATACAGTTTTTGTCACTTTCTGCTTGGTTCAAAATGTTTAACATGACATGCTTTTTAACATAGGTAGATTTTCATACCAAAAAAATAAAAAATACTCTTGTGACTTGCTGACCTTTCATTCTCTGCCAAAAAATTAAACAATTGTACAAAGGCAGCGATAAGAGAATACTTGATAAGAACTTGGAAGAAACATCCATTGAAATTGTATTACTGGGTAACTTTGAAACATATATTCATCTATGGGACTTGATTTGTGGCTGGTCGAAAACCACTCCTGATATTGATCTGCTGTACTGTGGCAACTAGAGCAACACCAAATGAAAGTCTACATGGCTGGGGGATTGGTCTTGTGTCACAGTATAGTACTACCACAAACTTCACAGTGCGTTGGAAACTGTAGATTTTTACATTCAGGAACCTCAGATGATTCTAATACTGGTTAACACTGGGGCAAGGTGCAGTGTTAACACTGGGACATGGAGCAGTGTTAACACTGGGGCAAGGTGTAGTGTTAACACTGGGGCATGGAGCAGTGTTAACACTGGGACATGGAGCAGTGTTTTTTTTCAGGTTCAGCTCATACTGGGTAGTGTGAAATGTCATACGGTCATATTTTGTCATATTTTTTACAACCAGTTTTTAATCAATGTTCTGAAGAGACTTTTGATTAATAAGGTTGAATTCAAATAGGAAATTTGCCTTTAAGAAAGGACTTCAAAACACTGGCATTGCATGTGTAATGTTGCATAAGGTGGATACGCTGGGGAGCACACATTGAGTACAGTGCACTGAAATACACATTGAGTACAGTTCACTGGAATAAACATTGAGTTCAGTGCACTGAAATACATATTGAGTTCAGTGCACTGAAATACACATTGAGTTCAGTGCACTGAAATACACATTGAGTGCAGTGCACTGAAATACACATTGAGTTCAATGCACTGAAATACACACATTGAGTTCAGTGCACTGAAATACACACATTGAGTTCAGTGCACTGAAATACACATTGAGTTCAGTGCACTGAAATACACATTGAGTTCAGTGCACTGAAATACACATCGAGTATAGTGCACTGAAATACACATTGAGTGCAGTGCACTGAAATACACATTGAGTACAGTTCACTGAAATACACATTGAGTACAGTGCACTGGAATACACATTGAGTACAGTGCACTGAAATACACACTGAGTACAGTGCACTGAAATACATGATTTAGTGAAGAGGAACCCTGTCCACATCGTTCGTGCTTGTCTCAATTGTTTATTTTGTCATACCTTTGACTGAAATATGTCATAAAATTAGGGGATAGGACATCTCATGCATATCTGTAGTTTGCCATTATGTGGTAGTCTTATCTGCATAAATAAATAATCAGATAGAACATGCATTAAACAAATTAATGTTATCTGCTGTCCTATCCTGTCGTAAATATTATTTACTTAAATGGAAAAAATGGGTGTTATTTATCCTTGGTTAGGGCTGTTTGTTAATAAAATCACAAAATACACTTATGTAAAGATGGTAGAAATGTTCCACATATCACTGTTAGTTGCATGCCCATAGGTCCAGGAACAGAACAGTGCTGTCCACTTGTGCTGCTTTATTAAATGTGTACTTGTTTCTGTCAGGTCAATGGCACCCTAGTAACCAACTGCAACCACATAGAAGTGGTGAAACACATCAAATGTAAGTACCTGCCAGCATTTCTATGTGGGCAATTACAAAAGACTGCTTTATGCCTGTCGTTGCAGTTGTTTTTGTTATTAGATTTCTTTCAGAAATAAGTCTGTGAGGTTGATTTTGCAATTCTACGCTATTTTATGTATTTTAATATGTTGTTAAGCACCACAAATAATTTTGGATCTGGTGCTATACCAAATAAAATATATTATTTATTTATTATTATTATTTACCATAAAACACAAAACTTGTTAAGCATCTACAAACAATGTTCCTATCATTCTAATGATTGTGTATTCTCAATCAACCATTAAACATCACAGTAATGACATTGTACATGTTGTACAAACAATCACAGTAATGACATTGTACATGTCATACAAACAATCACAGTAATGACATTGTACATGTCGTACAAACAATCACAGTAATGACATTGTACATGTCGTACAAACAATCACAGTAATGACATTGTACATGTCGTACAAACAATCACAGTAATGACATTGTACATGTCGTACAAACAATCACAGTAATGACATTGTACATGTCGTACAAACAATCACAGTAATGACATTGTACATGTTGTACAAACAATCCAAAGCATGTTTGATGACTCAATATGTCTTCTGTGTGTAAGTAAACTATAGATCACTCCCCTAAGGGTTAACCTATTTGGGGTTGCATTTGTCTCTAAGATACATAATTCTGAAACCATTGGTATATTCCATTGCTATTAAAAGCCACTCATAAGGAATGACATAACATGGCATTTTTATTCATTTATAGTAAAGTTATTTATTATTAAAGATGAAGAAATATATCCACTTAGATACAGTTAGTTGTATGGATACAAGTGGAGGGATGTTGTTGCTTGCCATTTGACATCAATTGAGCCTGCCAGCACAGAACCTTCCCTGTAGCAAGATTTAACAAGATTTAACAAGATTTGCCATCCAAGCCAAAGGCCCAGATGGCAAGTGGACAAGGAAGCCATTGGCTTATCGAGAGTCCAACAATGTTCACCTACTTATAACCCGCCCTCCTGATATATGTGTCAACCTTGTTTTTAAACATATTCACGCTGCTAGCAGTTACACAATCTGTACACAGTTTGTTCCATTCATTTACTGTCCTCTGTGAGAACGAGTGCTTCCTGATGTCCAATCTACATTGATCCTTTACTAATTTTACCTCATGTCCTCTAGTTCTGCTATCCTTCTTGAGTGAGAAAAACATATTTCTATCAATATTTTCATACCCATTCAATATCTTAAAAACTTCAATCTGATCTCCTCTTAACCTCCTTGTCTCTAAAGTTGTTAAACCACATTCTTTCAGGCGTTCTTCATAACTAAGGTCTCTAAGTTCTGGAATCATTTTAGTTGCTCTCCTTTGTATGCGTTCAAGCGTATCTATATCCTTCTTACGATATGGTCTCCATGCTTGTATACAGTATTCTAAATGAGGTCTAACTATTGCTTTATAAAGAGGTATAATTAACTTTTTTCCCTTGTATGTTATGTTTCTTCTAATCAATCCAAGAATTTGATTACCCTTTGAAGCTGCAATACCACACTGCTCTGAAACTTTCATATCAGCGCTTATTGTAACTCCTAAGTCCTTTTCTTTTACAGTAGTACCAAGAACAGTAGCTCCCATTTTATAGTTTACATTCAAGTTCCCATGTCCTGTATGTAGGCATTTACATTTCCCAAAATTGAACATCATCTGCCATTTCTCAGACCATTTCACTAATCTGTCTAGATCGTTTTGTAAATGTTGTTTATCACAATCAGTATTAACCTTTCTAAACAGTTTTGTGTCGTCCGCAAATTTCAGTACGTTACTTGTTATACTCTCGTCAAGTCATTGATATAAATTAAGAATAATATAGGTCCTAATACTGATCCTTGAGGTACCCCACTCAAAACCGATTTCCAATTTGAAACTTCGCCATCTACTACAACTCGTTGTCTTCTGTCAGTCAGCCATTGTTCTATCCAGTCAGTTATGCTATCCCCGATACCATGGGCTTTTAATTTAAGTAGCAATCTTTGATGTGGCACTTTGTCAAAAGCTTTCTGAAAATCTAAGTAGATAATATCTACTGGCGATCCCTCGTCTATCCACTTAGTGATTTCTTCCAAAAACATAAGACATTTGTTAAGCATGACCTCGCTTTAAGGAATCCATGTTGAGATGAATTTAATAATTTATGCTTAACGAGGAAGTCCACCATATGGTCTTTAATTAACCTTTCTAATAATTTACAAATCACTGACGTTAAACTCACTGGTCTGTAATTCTCTGACTTATTTCTCGAACCCTTTTTAAATAATGGTATGATGTTTGCTTCTTTCCATTCAAACGGAACAACTCCCTCTTTTAATGACAAGTTGAATACTCTTGCAAGTGGTATACTGATTTGATCTACTGTTTCCATTAGTAATTTTGGAGGAATCCCATCCACTCCCGGTGATTTGTTATCCTTCATTGCCTTTATTTTCCTAGCTACCAATTCTGGAGTTACAACTAACGGTCCTAAATAGTCAGATTTAGCCCCCTGAAATTTAGCATCAGCAACTGGTAATGAACTAATATCTTCTTTTGTAAACACTGAACTGAAGTAACCATTTAGGTCTTCCGCCATTAAAAACCCCTGTGATATTATATTTCCAGCACTGTCTTCTAGAGGCCCAACCTTGTCTTGTACGTTTTGTTAAGATTAGCAGGTTCCTGTCTGAACAGTTGTGTACATAAGAACTACATACCCTAGGCATCCTGCAACAAGCTCTCAGCACAGGATGGGCAGATTAGCACACCTATTCTGGTAACGTCAGCATCCAGAAATTCCTGCTTTAATTGTGAAGAGAGATCCATCAGTGATTGGAAAATGTAAAAAAGTCATCATCAATTTTACCTTTTTATTTTTAACATTTCGACAGCTTTCAGCTATCTTCACCAAAAGCTGTCAAAACATTACAACAAGAAAAGGTAAAGTTGACTGTAAAAAGTTAGTAAAAGATTGATAGATCCATTTTTAATTTGAACATCTTGATTTGTAGCAAACCCACACCGTGTATAAGAAGTAATTTAGTAATAAATGTCAGGACATGAACAGCAGGGTTATGTATGACACACTGTTGAAGGCCTTTTATTGGTTGTACAATCCATATAACATATAACATAGAATTACAGTAGAAAAATAGACACTTTCATTTGATGAAACATGTCTACCAGCGATCAAGGATTCGGGATAGTTTGATGGATAATATAGATAATATTTGGTTAATTAAGAAATGTTCACAGTGTGTATGCATGGAGAGTGTAATGTCAACTATTATTTTCACCTTTGTAATATTCTGATAATTGTTGGTCTTTTAATGTAGATAACTAGATAATCTAAACAGCGGCGAGGGATATTAGTTTTACTGATTGTAACATTAAAAAAAATCTGTGCAGTGAAAAACAAGATGATGCCGTTTTCTGTTATATATTTATATATAATATACATGAATGTATTTTTCATTTCTCATGATTAATTCCTTGCAAATGTTGTTTGACTGTCTTGCCAATGGTTTATTTGAATACAACCAACCTTTCAAATATTTGGATGTATGCATTGGAAAGAATTTGCTGCTGTTGTGTGGCATGGTGGTTCATAGTGGTGCCACCTGACGAGCAGGGACAAATGCAACATGTGTGGTTCTATTTAAGTCAGTAGGTGGAGCTACTGCATCAACCCTGTGATGAGGCTGCTGGCAAGTTTCTAGTACAGTCTATAGACGAGATGTATTCTTAAGTAATGCACTAATCTACACTGTGAAGTAATTACTTTTTATGGAGGATAAACATATAGACAGGATTTTACTGCAGGGGACAAAACAGCCAATTAAAGTATACATAATCTGATTAGTTTCTGCTTGTGCAGTAAGTTTTACTGCTGGTTTTCTTATGAGTGTAATCACTGTCACACTATGTTTGGTGTAATCACTGTTACACCGTGTTTATCGTAATCACTGTTACACTGTGTTTAGTGCAAAGATATTGGAAATTGTGGGACATTTTGTGACAGGAAATATTTGAGCTACCGTATAATTCCCAATAGTAGCGCACTACCTAATAAATGTACACCCCCTTTTTGAGAAGTGAAACCATGTGCAAAAACATAGATTTTCAGGAGTGAAGGCACGCTAAACGCAAATGACAGCAGTACTGCGGCAGCTGGCGTCACCTTGCGGATGCTTTAGAAATAATTCATAGTGTGTGTTTTTAGCTGCAACGTGGTACCACATTGTTATCACTACTAGGAATAGCTTTTATTAATTTTATCGCTCACTCGCCGTCAGCAAAGCGTGCGAGTTTGAATTGTCTATTTAATGATACTCAAAGAATCAAGTGGTGACCGACAGATGTTGTTTGTCTGGAATTACAAAAACCACAAACAAACGTGCTTTTTCAGTTCTGTCTCGTGCGTTTTTGTAGTTACAGTAGTGTGTCGATCGAGTGTCGTTTAGTTTGGTAGATGTGCTGAAACTGCATCTTTGCTAAGTGCAAAACAAACAACGCAACACCTCATTGTAGGCTTATATTAAATTATATTGGACAAAATACATCATACAAAACAAGTGCGAGTTATGAAGTAGATCGGTGATCAATGACATGGTTCCCGAGTCATTCCCTAGAAGCACCCCACATTTGTTGCATAGTTCACAGTGGCACCATACTCCGGATTAGCTACAAGTCTGATTTAGAGGCTGATTTCACCCATAGTGGCAGATCACGATCCAGGCCACGTTTGAGAACTAATAGACGCGCATCCAAGCCTTTGCACTTGCGTACTGTACATCTGTAGGGAATAATACGGTATGTGGCTTTCAGTACCCGTGGTAGCTACAACAGCTCAGAACACCTCTTCTGTGTAACAAATTGTTAATTTTTAGTCATCTTTAATAAACTTCTGTCCACATGTGTTGGAAAAAGTAGATTTTTCATTCAGAAACCTTAGATGAGCCTAATACTCGTTTTTACTCCCACTTTCTTGTTTAATGACCATCCATGTAATTAATTTTGCTTTCATTTTATGCATTGTGCCTTAAGACATTATTAATAATAATTGGTTACATATTTTTTAATAATTCATTTCCTGCATTTATAAAGCCTTGTATGCTTGGAAGTAGGTGAATTCTATGCTTTGTCTTCAAAGCCTGACCATAGTACTTAATTTTGCAGCATAATGTCGAATTCAACATTGATGCAGAATTACTTTTGTGACATATGATGACTTTGGGCAAGTGGAATCTTCATGAAAAACACTTTGCCCATAATTTCTACACATTTGACTGGTCCACAAATGCAGTTTCCTATTTCATTTGAAGAGGCGATGTGAGGATATTTGAAATGAGAGAGAAAGCACAGAGCCACATTGTACATCTGCAGAACTACATATAGTCCAGTGGTATTGTCTTTCTTATTGCTCACAGCTGGTTGCAGGTTGAGGAATGTTGCACTATTGGGGAGACATGACATGCAGTTACTTTTGCCCATGTCGGCCATCATAGCATTTTCTGGGCCCCTGGAAAAATTTTCCAACAGTTTTCTTCAACCTGCTCTTACAAATTACCCGTTTTAAAAAAAAAACATCCACACCTGATGCCGTCAATTTTACCCAGCCCGGTGACTAAATGTGAAATGTTGGTGCATTCATCCTAGTAGCCACTGTATTGATACAAACATTGTCAATGTCAGTCTAGTGCCATTCATTAGAACATCCAGTGCTGCAGTGCAGGAAACGTTTCTTTGGTTCACTTATGGGATGCAAAAGTGGTGTTAAAAATCACACATCACATGTAATCCGCACTTTTCTACTGACTGTATGGATATTGGCAGATGAATCCTATAGGTGGTGTGTGCTCCTTTGTTTTGTAACAAAGCCTCACAGATACCCCAGTGACTGGGGCTGTGTATTGTGTCTCTAATGAATATTAACTAAGTTAATTAGTGATGCATGAGATGTGCTAGGGCCCAGGAGACAGTCAGTGTGCCAGTGCAGAGACCCCCAGGAGACACAGTCAGTGTGCCAGTGCAGAGACCCCAGGCTCTCTGTTTGTCCTCTCACTGTTTAGTAGTCAACTATTCAGGTACTCCCTGTGTGTGGTATAAATAACCCCAATGATGTCACTGGTGCATCATTGCAGCATGCCTGTCTAGTCACTCAGCATATTATGTCTTATTGCTAGCATTGCAAACATGTGTGGCATCGTCATCGTCTTCTAGGATTACTGCCTCATCACCTGAGTGGGTACAGTGTCCTGGCAGATTTTCAGATTAACTTGCAAGTAAAGACCTCTGTGTGGCTTCTGTTGATGGTTATGGAGGGTGCAGCACTGATGGCCAGGCTGTTTAGGATGTGTGTATAATTGCCAGCTGTGTACACATATACACACACACACAGGCGCTTCCTGCTGCATCTTCTGAAGCTATCTCAGACACTCACTGCCATTACTGGATGAGATGGACTCGCAGGCCTGTTTGGATTACGTTGTGAAAACCTCAGCACTGCTGCTGTGTGTTAGTTGGCTGCATTAGTCTATGGATTATACTGCCTAAGGATAATACATAGATGAGTTTGTGTATTTGTATCTTCCACTGAGAAATTAAATCTCTGGAGAGTCTGCCTACTCCCATCACCTGGATTACTTTGACCTACTTGATGGATGCAACGTGACAGTATGCAACAAGACTGCTACACTTTGCTACACAGTGCTGGATCTCTTGCCAGAAAACAAGAATGATATCAGCATGGAGAGTTGTGTCACTTTGTGTATCCATTGAATCCAGGGGATGTATATTAGTGTGAGTTAGAGTGGTAAGTGACATGGCCAAGTGGGGCAGGGCCAGCACCAAGCAGACATTGGACAAGCCAGGGCACTGTAGGAGAAACTCCCTGCCTGGTACCATCTGCAAACTTGGTGAGTACCAACACTCACTCACTGTACAGCTCCTTTGCTTCTGTATAACAGAGAACAACAAAATATTCAATAGTAGAAACACTGCTCACCTGCTCACCTGCTCACCTGCTTGCCTGCTTGCCTGCTCTCCTGCTCACCTGCTTGCCTGCTCACCTGCTCACCTGCTTACCTGCTCACCTGCTCATCGTGGCAATTCAAGTAACACTAGAACTCCTTCCAGTCCCAGTGTGACAATAACTTCCTCCATTCTGTACGGTTGTTGTACTGTTCTGTACTGACAAATTTATCAAAGTTACAGTTAAATAAAAATAATTTGGCCTGATTAACTACTGTAGGAGTAAAGAGGATGTGTAAACATATTTTTGTAAACAAAATCTGATTATTGAATAAAAAAACTGATAGTAGACAAATCTGATTATAGAAAATGTAAATGAGAAATGACCACATGAAACTTCCAGAAATGAACATGTAAATACTGACTGCTTTAAATGATGACATATCTAACTACATGGCTGCCTGCATGGATGCACAGGTAGATACTTCATTACTGTTACTGCCTACCATAAATCACCTGACACACCTTGTCATCTGACAGGGACGTCTGATGCGGAAACAATAAATAGTTTAGCTACAGTCCTATGTATGCCCAAGCTTGCAGCAACAGGAAACTAATTTAGGACAATCAGTTAATGTTAACATACAGTGTATTTGAATGCCCAGTATGTATTACTTTGAGGCGTTAAACAAATACGTACACGTAGTAGGCTTAAACAAACATAGTGGAGTCCAACAAATACATACTAAGTAAATTTAAGGAAATATTGTAGATTTCAATAAATACATACTAAATAAATTTAAGCAAATATAGTAGATTTCAACAACTACATAACACATACATACTACCCAGTATATATTACTTTGAGGTGTTAAACAAATACATACATGTATTAGGCTTAAACAAATGTAGTGAACTCCAACAAATACATACTAAGTAAATTTAAGGAAATATCGTAGATTTCAACAAATACATACTAAGTAAACTTAAGCAAATGTAGTAGAGTGTAACACAAACATACTAAGTATACCAAGTAAATGTAGTAGATTTCAGCAGATACATAGTAAGTAAACTTAAGCAAACACATACATGTATACCAGGTAAGATTCAATGTAATATCTCCACTACCATTGTATTTTGTTTGCTGTCAGAACAGTGACAAATGGATAGAAGAAACATTTCAAAGTAAGTACAAGTGACACAACTAAGTGTTTAGAAGCTAGTCAGTTCCTCACTGTATGCATGAATATACATCCCTTTGTTGTGATTCCTGCCTTTAGCCTTCAAACACTTCCCCAAAGTGTACAACGTGTTCAATGTATATAGCCTATAACTTTTCTAAGTATGTATACAACCTATAGCTTCTCTAAATATGCATTAGGTATATACCAATTCTCTGTCTCTCTCTCTCTCTGTCTCTGTCTTTCTCTCTGCCTGTCCCTCTCCCTCCCTCCCTCTCCATCTCTGTCTCTCCATCTCCCCGTCTGTCTCTCCCTCTCTCCCGTGTTCCTAGTGACCTACTTGCGTAGGGACATTTTAGCTGCGTTCACACTTACACCTTAAAACGGTTTAGTTAAAACGTTTTAACTAATCCAGTCCGAAAATACATGTGTGAACGCGATTTAGCGCTAAAACGTTTTAGCTAAACCGGTTTAGCTAAACCGCTTCAGTAGGTGGTTTAGTTAAACCGTTTTAGCTAAAACGGTTTAAGTTGCAAGTGTGAACGCAACCGTATTAGCTAAAACGTTTTAAGTACGTCACAGTCATGCGCATTCGATCTCGCGCCTCGTCGCTTCCTGTTTGAAACATAAACAACATTTTCGCGCCATCATGTCTTCGGTCAGAGAAAAATGCAAACAAATGCAACGACGCGACAATTGGGACAATGGGGAAGTTACACATTTATTGGAGGTGTGGGGAGATGATCGTGTGCAGGCCGATTTGGAAAGAAACGGCCGAAATATCACAATTTATCGGCGTATTGCCGATCGTCTGAACCGTGGGCTGTTATGCTAGCTTGCGCATGTGCGCATACCAACTTCCTCCTTAAAACGGTTTAGCTATTGCATGTGTGAACGCTTACAACTTTCAAACGTAAACCGGTTTAACTAAAACGTTTTAACTAAACCGTTTTAAGGTGTAAGTGTGAACGCAGCTATTGAGAGCAAGACTTGATGCCAGATGCGAAGGAGCAACCATTGACATAAGCACTGCACATTTTAGACATCTGTTACCTAGCCTAGACAGTGGCAACTGGCTAAAATCTTGCAACATTTCTGTTTGTCTTGTTTATATATTATGACAGTTTTGTAATTTAACCAATATCTTGGCCATTATATTAAAGCATGCAGATAATATTACTGTGTCATTTTCCATTTCCCCTCCATCTGTCTGTTCTACACCCCCACATATATTTCCTATTGGAATTAATGCAAAAATGCATGATCCAGCTTAGGCAAAACGATTACCAGTATTGAGGTGAAAAGCCAATTGATGTTGTTTGTTCAGTTGTTGACTTGCAGTAGTTTTTTAAAACTAAAATAGTTTTTTGTGATTGAGGATACTCCCATCATTTGTGGCCTAACACAACCAGATTCTTCTTAACAACCAAACACTGGGTATTTATGCCTGTAGTACCTGACTACCTGTACACACCAACTTTCACACAGTCCCCAAAGCTGTTGATGTTTGTATAAACATAATTTTCATGATGCAAGAAATCGCATAAGAGGGCGCCGATCAATTGGTAGCAGTTGATTCATCCTCTGTGAGCACAGAAGTTATCTGTATCTGTCTCCACACGGAGTCAGTGATACCACCAAGCTGTCACTGCCATTACCTTCTTGGTCCTGGTTACTGTCTTCTGTATGCCCACCAGGCTGTATGCCCATTGCCCACCAGGTTGTATACCCACCAGGCTGTGTGCCTACCAGGCTGTGTGCCCACCAGGCTATGTGCCCATTGCCCACCAGGTTGTGTGCCCACCAGGCTGTGTGCCTTCCAGGCCAGTTTTATGTACTATTATGTTAAGCATTACTCAATTATATCATGTTAAAGAGTGTGTAAGTGATATACAAGCTCTTCGTTAGTTAGTCGTACCTGGTACATCTGTTTAGTGTTGTATCCTTGCTAATTAATTATGAAAAACGATGTACAAGATTTTTTACAAAACGTATATGTGACACTAATACTATGAACACATGCATGCAGGCTCATGCATGTATGCATGCATACACGTGTTACACGTACTCGCACAAACATTGGAATGACATCTGTAGAGAACTGTCTTGCCGCCCAGATGGCAGTCTATTGTCCCTGTCATACACAATAGCAACACTGACATTGCAACTGGAATCACCTGTTTTATGTTTGCTACATTCACTAGGACTGTCAAATTAAATCATTTCCAGTACCTACTTCCTGGGACATTTTGTTCAGTCGCAACGGCTTGTGTGACTTTGTCTTGGGAAGCAGACCAGTGTCTGACCAACCATGAAAGGTGGTCTGATTGTGACAATGGAATTACCATAAAAAGATATCCAACGATAGAAGTTTCTCAAGCTGTCATTAAAGTTTTGTAATCATGAGAGCTTGTTGTATTGTGAAGCAAAGCTATTTTTTTGTTGCATGCAATGTCAGGTTTTTGTTGCCTACTGAAATCATGTTCATTGTAGGCAAGCTTTTCTTTTAGTCAATTAAACTAAAATATGGATTAAATTTCAGTCAAATTGCATGATTTAACAATTAATTGTAATATAAACCACTACTTAAGTAGAGCTTGCATATAGACAGTACTGTCACCTGCAGCACTGACAATGTAGGGAGAAGAACATGCTGACAATACAAACTTATCCACTACCAAACACAAATGTGGCAATATTATCACTGAAAGATTGATAGTACCGAGTCTGAGAGTCTGAGGCCGAATCTGAAAGACAACAACAGTCAACAATTTTGGCATATTGTTTACTCGGTAAACATAATTTTATTATAGAATTTACGCATGTCTCATTTGACCAATTAATTCAGCAGGTTAACATTTGTCTTGTGACAATAACACATAACATGAATCAGATAAAACAGATCAGTTGATCTTGCTGGGGCGGGGGGAGGGGGGAAGGTTAGTCCCCCATTTGTTTCCCTTGCTATCATGTACTGGCACAACAGTTTACATGCAAACACTAGTCATCGACAGTACTATGTATTCCCTCCGATGTCTGATACATTTTGCTGTGGACAGTGGTCCCTTCAGTGGTCAGAAAGATTACATGTTGTGCTACTAGTCTGGTTGTTGTGTGGCTGTAATCCATTAGTGTAAGACTGAGCCACAATGACCAGTGGCATTGGAATGACTGGACACTGTCTGGATTTGTTGTACTGAGTGCTATCACAGCAGCCAGTGTGTTTATGTAACGCTAACTGCATCAATATTAAACCTTTCAGTCAACACCACTTTTGGGATTATAACTGCAGTCATTGAAGTGAAGCTAGTTGGGACACAATGCTAATTGCAGGCCGGTGTGTGAACAAAGTAATCTGTCCCAGTCCGGAGTCATTTAGAGTAGGGCTTATTGTTAAATTATCAATACCATAGCCGTGGGTGCTATCGAAGAGTGGTGCTACATAGACTTAAAACAACTACAGTGTACCTATATACCTACATGTATACCAGACTTGTTGCCAAGTCACTAACTAGCAAGTCAAGTCTCATGTCATTGACCTACAAGTCCAAGTCAAGTCCCAAGTCGTCTCTCTGAATTCCAAATCAAGTCGCAAGTCATGATAATGGGTGATTCAAGTGTGACTCAAGACAGCCCCCATGACTTATTTTCAAGTCAACAAGTCTGATGTATCCTGGATCAGATTAAGTGATAATGCATTTCCTCTCCCATCCCAGAAATATACAACTTGCTCCAGTGTTGCTTGCAATACATCTCCAGAACATTGCTGCAGTTGGCATGTTGTTGTTCTTCTCCTTTTCCCTGTAGTCCGGGGTGAGGCTGGCACTGATACCGGTCATCGATTTATGTTTCCCCTTCTTCTTCATAACTAGTCCCGTTTTACTATCGTCTCCACTCCCCTCTATTCCTCGCCCTCATTCTCCATTCCCCTCCCGCTACATGCCCACTAAATCTCTCTTCATGCAGTCCTCCCATCTCAGTCTCGGTCTTCATCTTCTCCTTCTACCCTCCACTCCAAGCGCATCTTCTCTCTTCATCAATCGTACCCCTTCCATTCTTTCCACATGTCCAGCCCACTTTAGCCGGCTCCTTGGTGGGTTCTCTCACTCAGGGCTGCTTGGAGGGTTCTCTCACTCAGGGCTGCTTGGTGGGTTCTCTCACTCAGGGCTGCTTGGTGGGTTCTCTCACTCAGGGCTGCTTGGTGGGTTCTCTCACTCAGGGCTACTTGGTGGGTTCTCTCACTCAGGGCTCCTTGGTGGGTTCTCTCACTCAGGGCTGCTTGGTGGGTTCTCTCACTCAGGGCTGCTTGGTGGGTTCTCTCACTCAGGGCTCCTTGGTGGGTTCTCTCACTCAGGGCTGCTTGGTGGGTTCTCTCACTCAGGGCTGCTTGGTGGGTTCTCTCACTCAGGGCTGCTTGGTGGGTTCTCTCACTCAGGGCTGCTTGGTGGGTTCTCTCACTCAGGGCTGCTTGGTGGGTTCTCTCACTCAGGGCTGCTTGGTGGGTTCTCTCACTCAGGGCTGCCGTTAAAAATTATTTATTTTATTTTATTAAGTTATACATTTTATATTTGACAAGAGAAATAGTGTATCTGGGAGATACTGAACATTGTTTTATGAACATCTCGTTCAAGTGGAAGTTAACTGACACTGTTTGAAGCAAGATTTCACAACATTGCCATCCAAACTTAAACATTGAAATCTATTAAGCTGTGAGTTGTGGAAGGAGCCGTACAACACTTTTTCTAAGCTGCTGGGGGAGTGATAGATAATAGTGATAGATAATAGTGTTAAATGTGTGTTTGCTAACACATTAAACAAATATTTGAACACTAGAGCATGGGCCGGAGACTTCATTATGGATCATTAAGTTGGTATCTTCAGAATTACTCTGCCAAGCCAGGTAATAGTTTCAATATTCAGTTACGTTTTTACAATTTGTGACATGACTGCAGAGTTGACTTTACACTTATTAGTTGGTGCGCCAGGCACTTGTAGTGGATGTTGGTGCCATTGAGAGTTCACAGCAGGTGGTCATTACCTTAGAATTAGGCTGAATTAAGGGTGACCATGTATGAGCATGGTTGAGCATGGTTGTATGTAGGGCCTGTATGCGTGGACACACACAGACAAATAGCTTGCCTGTAACCCACACCACATTGCTCCCATGTGGATGCTCGCACAGATGCGTGCAGTCTCAAAACTACTTATTTCAGCCTTTCCTTTCATGCATGCTGCATACATTACAATAGCTTATCATAGGCATTCAAATGAAGCATCTGGCTTAATTTGCCATATATTTCTAACGTAACTTCTCACTGTTTTACTGATCAGCATCAAGTGCATTATAAATCTCTTGCTTGTAAAATCTGGGGTGGCAAACCTTCACAATGGGCTAGTTGTCAGAGCCTCTGTGCAGTGCAGTGTGGGACTGTGGGGGGGAGGCATGTAGTAGACATAGAGCCTGTAAGTTAGCTGGATGACTACAGTGCAGAACTAATTGTGCTGTTACATCACACACATGGCCACACCTAAAGCAGTTTCTCGCTCCTACTCCAGTGTTGCATGCTATTGTCAAAGTCCGGTTGCTAAGAAATTATTTATAATTTCTATTTTCAATGTATGTTGCCTAATTTATTGTATTTTTTATTAATTTAAATGAGGGGTTTTAATTATAATTTTAATTATGAGCATGATTGTTTGTATATTTATTTATTATTTTATTTACTGTAAAATATTGTTGAACATTAACTTAGATGGGTTATTTCTTAATATCAAAGAGTGTTTAATTATTTTAATTATGAGCATAATTGTGTGTGCATATTTATTTACTATTTCATTGTAAAATAATTGTTTTATTGTTCTGTAAAATATGTTTGCACTTTTAAAGAACCGTATAATATTATTATTTTGTTCTCACTTGCGGACAGTTTTAAATAACTGAATACTGTGTATTTGGAATCCTACTCGCTACAAGTTAAAGACAACATTTTAGTATTGCCATGCATTGCTGGGCCAGAATAAACCATGAGGCCCAAGCCACGAGAGATCCCAGAGAAACTTCAGGCCATGTTCTCATAGAAAGAATTCTGACACAAACCATATTGCTTGTCTCATCTTGCCTGGGATGGTCAGGGCTTGTTCCGTTATGTGTGGTCTCAGGTAAATTGTAAGTCAAATGACCTATCCTATTTTCTGTAGTGGAGAGAAAGTAGGATTCTATTTGTACTGGTGGAGTTTGGGTCAAGTAGAACAGACCAGCTAGATAAGCTCTCTGGTTTTTCTTTGATCTGTCTTCCTCCAGTGCACAGCGTTTCAGGGTTTCAGTCCAAGTATCTGTAGTTATTACATTATAAATGTCTCCTTTATATATGTGTCATATGCAGATATTGCATGGAATAAATGTCAATAATAAAATCAGGGTTGGTCAGCATGTGAGTTGTTAATTCTGTCTGCTTGCTCCTCTCCATTCTAGTGCTGGGCCGCCTATTCTAGTGCTGGGCCGCCTATTCTAGTGCTGGGCCGCCTATTCTAGTGCTCCCCTGCAGGAATAGAATAGGCGGCCCAGAACTAGAATCCACCCTAAAGGTGAATTGTGGGTGTGTTGTTATGCAATCCCAGCCTCCACAGGCTATGTGCAATCTCTGCTCATCAACAATGGCAGCCACGTCTCTGTTTGGAAACAGACTCTCATGATGCGACATTGACGAGCTGAAAAACTTGGCACATTTTCTAGTGCATAAAGGTGCCTTGCCTTGTGTCTGGGCTGTTCTGGGCTGCCTGGTGGCTACTCATTTACACTGTTATAACTGACTGTTTTCTTGAGTTTTGTGTAATGGGGCACATTAATGGAGTGCAAGCATTCTGTAGCTACCTGGTGAATCAGTGAGGCCCAGTGCTTGTGCACAACAGTCAGGGCAGCAGTAGCTCTGCATGGTCATTATTGTCACAGCTGAACACCACTGCACTGCTCCTTATTCAGACTGATTCACACTGGGCCCAGCCTATGACAGCCTGGCAGTGTGTCTGTGTGTGTGTGTGCACTGTGCAGTACCTGGTGTGGCTGCAATAGCCTCTGTTTATTTGTAGGCCTGGGCTGTGTGTGTACCTGGCCCGCTGTCACAGTGGCTGTCACCAGCTCAGTTGCCTAGTTGGTCCCAGCTGTGTCACATCGCTGCTGTCACACTCACTTTGACCATCTAAACAAAGTGGATCTGTCCAGCTAAGCTGCACAT
Source organism: Lamellibrachia satsuma (assembly GCA_033239005.1). NCBI lineage: Eukaryota > Metazoa > Annelida > Polychaeta > Sabellida > Siboglinidae > Lamellibrachia > Lamellibrachia satsuma. The sequence continues at coordinate 4,539,089 of BSQZ01000001.1, read as the reverse complement.
AGTTTGGATTACAGGCGTTTACTGCTGGTTCTTGTATGTCAGCTGATTTATGTTGTGCTGTATTCAGTAAGAAGCACCTGACACTGTTGGATTAGCTGCACACAACAAGTGGAGATAAAGACGGTGCTCATTCAGAGAGAGTCACGGTTGTGTAGGACATTGGGGAACCTGCACAGGTGATTAGGACATCTGTAGTCATGCAGATCTTGAAAACGGAATACTAGTTGTTAGCACAAGGATACAGGGCATTGGATTTAGAATAGGTGTCAGAACTTGGATCTCAGTATCTCAGTTTATACACTATACACGTGTAATTATGACCTTGATCTCAAGATGCTGGATTAATATATCCGGGTGCATGGATTTAGCAGCCAGCATTGCATACCTTCCATGACCTTCCATGATTTGTGCAATGGATTACCAGATTGCAACAGTTTAGCACATGTCAGTGCACACATTTCAGTTCTCACATTGTGTGTGTGGCTGTGAATGAAGTGATGAGGCTAGAGTCCGGCTAGCAGCATGGAACGGAGAGTTAGTGAGCCAGAAACAGTTGGCTTCCTCATTAGATCTGGTCAGTGGAATCGCCGGCCGATCCGAGGCCGTCGCCAGGTGAGGTCAAACAGCGAGAGTGACATTGGCAAGACGCTGCTCGGTGACAAACGTAAGTGTCTCTCTCTGCTGTAAGCTCACACTGCTGTTATTGCGACAACGCTCACACGCTAATCACAGACATTGCACATCCTACTGAGGATTTCCACGACAAAACACATCCTGCACTCATTGTGTGTGTTGATGCTCACTTGTACCTCTCTCGTAGATGTATTGATTGAGTTCTTTAACACTGAGATAAGTGGCTCAGTCATGCACAACTTCTCACGTGTTGCCTTATGTCAACCTGCTATCTTTTATGTCATATCTCTTATGGGGGTCTGTGTCTATGGCTTCTTATATTCACTGTGTAGCAAGTACAGTGTTTTCAACATGTAATTTAATATTAACATACTAAATAATTTAATAATATTTGAAGTAATTTAATAAAATAATTAATATTATTGTGTTAAGTAATTCAATATTATCATATTAAATAATGTACTATTATAATTTTAAGTAATTTAATGTTATAGTAAGTCATTTAATATTATTATGTTAATATTATCATATTAAATAATAGTAATACAAAAACTTTCATCGTGCCTAAATCCTCGGAAACGTGAGCTCAGTGGTGCATCAAGATGAAATGGGTTGGGAAATCTTGAAATCTGTACACAGTCTGTGGTGTGCTTGCATTGGTTCTCATGTGTATTCTAACTTTTGATATTGGCTTCAAGAATACTGCGCACACCATTCTCTATTGTTCTCCTAAACAGGAAGCTAAAGCACTGCTTTGTTAAGTGTGAATAAACATTGGGTTGAGAGCATGTGCTGGTTTGTTTTATTATCCACAAATTAGTTATGTATTTGTTTACTTCTGTTAACAGAACATTCAGCAGAAGTGCACATATTTGGTGCACAGATTCTACTTTATATGCTGGCAACAGCTGGTGCATCACCTGGGTAATCAGTATGCATCACCATGGCAACAGGCATTATCTGAATTTCTAATCTACCAGTTGACATTAAAAAATTGAGAACCTTAAATATATTTAGGAAAAAACCCATACAATTTATAATTGGTACTATTAGTTAAATTAGCCGGTAAGTTATTTCTTATTATAGTTAATGGATTGATTTCCTTATTCTGAAGTTTACGCCAGTGGATACACTAAAATGGCCATTATATAGCAGTATTTCTTGTGAGTATATAAAGGGTACATTCTTATATAGCGTGGTATCCAGTCCTTGGGACTGCTCAAAGTGCTTTACACTTCACCCCCTGGCAGAACTGTTTATTCCAATGCCATATTGACTTCTATGGGAAGCATTCAGCCACACTCCAATTACTGCATGAAGACTATTAGTTCACATATCCACCTCTGTCTGTAGCCAGGTACTCTGTGCATGTCTGAACTGTGGCAACGTGGGGTGAATGATATTGCCAAAGTTTTGCAATGGCAATTCTCTAGATTGAGAGTCGAGCATTCTAACCTCTACGCTACCCCACCTGTTCAGTGTTATGATTGCACACAATTTCATCTTTCCAGTGGGACAAGACATTGTGTGACATGTTTAAAAGGGTACATTTGCACAAGGAAGCAGTGCTTAGCATATCTAAATGACTCTAATTTTGTAACCATGAACTATTTGTGCCCACATTTTGCTGCATACATGGAATCAGTGTGCATCATCATTTCAGTAGGAAAAGCCTTTGTGAAACTAGTAGGATTGAAAACAGTTTCCATTTTATCATGGTAATGTGTGTTGTATTGGGTAATGTATGTAATTTATTGGGGTTTCCATTACAAGTAAATGTGTAGCATATGGCCGTCTCACTGTTTAATTTTAAAGACATTCAGTTGATTAGATACTCTTATAGGGACAGTTGACAAGATCGCTTTGATAGCTTCCATACAGATTTTTCCATTGAAGAAGGTAACTTTGTTTTTATAACAGTGGCATACATTTTACGTGTTGATTGTATTTTCTTCCGTGAGCTAATGATAGCAAAGACAGTAAAACTGCCACTTTTTACTTTCTCCTCTCAAATCGTGATAATTTTATGCGTGTTCACAAGATCGATTATGACAGGTTTTATAAGATCTAGTCACCAAACAATGTGAATCTGTGGAGGTCACTTCACCCTAATTGATAACTGACTCTTCTAGGGTATGTGGGGCGCACATGTTAGATGTCAGATGATGATGACATTGTGGTATCTGCATGCATTTGTGGGAGAGAAGGAAATGCTACCCCCAGGGTAATCATGTCTTTGTTGTTGAAAGTATTGGTATTGACATTTAAAGGCAGGATAATATGAAGTCATACAGTATTGACATTGATGGCAGGATAATATGAAGTCATACAGTATTGACATTGATGGCAGGATAATATGAAGTCATACGGTATTGACATTGATGGCAGGATAATATGAAGTCATACCATATTGACATTGATGGCAGGATAATATGAAGTCATATGGTATTGACATTTATGGCAGGATAATATGAAGTCAACTATAGGTTTACATCACTCTGTTTTATTAGTTGCTCAGGTGCCGGTAATCTTTGTATGCAGGTGTGCACATGTGTGATCGTCCACCGTGATACAAACACAGGCACATGTTGAAGGATACATTTGTGGGGCGCAATGACGTACCGGTTAGAAGGCCGGACTCTCAGTTGAGAGAACCTAGTTTCAAATCCCACTGCAGTTGCTTCGAACCTTTGACAAGTTTGATCACCCCACATTGCCACAGTTCACTCAGCTGTGTAAATGAGTACCTGGCAATAGAGACAGTGGTGGATATGTGAACGAATAGTCTTCGCATAATTGCAGCATGGCTGAATGCTTCCCAGAGAAGTTGGGATGTCCTTGGAATTAACAGGATTGCCGGGGGTGAAGTGTAAAGTGCTTTGAGCAGTCATACGGACTGGATACCGCGCTATATAAGAACGTACCTTTTTTACATTGTAAACATATTTATGAATATTGTCTACATGTGTGAACTTATGCAATAGCAGGAGAAATGACTAGCAACCAACCGGTATGAAAGACAAGCTTTCAGGATCAACTGGTTCTCTGTTGTCGTATTAACCCTAAATGTAACTGGTTCTATGATACATGCAATATGAACAACTTTGGATGATGCTGCTATTTAACCACCACCAAGACAAGGCAGATGATGTTATTTCACACAAGACTAGACAGATATAGCTATCTCACACAAGGCATATATAGCTATCTCACACAAGATTATATATATATATATATATATAACTATCTCACACAAGACAGATTTAGCTGTCTCACACAAGACAAATATGGCTATCTCACACAAGACAAAATAAATATAGCTATCTCAAACAAGACAAGACAAATATTGCAATCTCACACAAGACAACACAAATATAGCCATCTCACACACAGGACAAGACAGATATAGCTATCTCACACAAGACAATGGTGATATAGCTATCTCACGCAAGATAAGACAGATATAGCCATCTCACACAAGACAGCACAGATATTGCCATGTCGCACAAGACAAGATAGATATAGCCATATCACACAAGACAAGACAGATATAGCTATCTCGCACAAGACAAGATATATAAATAGCTATCTCACACAAGACAAGGCAGATATTGCCATGTCGCACAAGACGACAAATATTGCTATCTCCCACATTCTCACTCAGAATGTTGTTTTAACAATTCCAACACCAAATAACTCATAAAACTTATATACCAATTCACCAAACTTAGTTGTAGCTGTCTAAGAGGATCAGTTAATTACATATTCAGAGGCTATTTACATAATTCTCATTCTTTTTGTTTCACGCATAATATAGTAATTCTCTGTAGTGCTCCAGGAGCATGTCTAGTTGCTTGTAGCAAGAGTTGTATGGACTTATGCCCTGAAACTTGAAATCCACAAACTTTGCACTGTTGATGACAAAATAAACAGTATCAGTTCTGCCATCTTGACCACCGAAATCTGTTTTAATAAACTACATTTAAAATACATTGACCGTTATCTGTTTAATTTGAATGTTCCGGGGTGAATGTTTTGTTTACATTGCCTGCAGAAGAGTAGGTCATTTTACGGGTGTTGATTTGTCCATCATGTGATTGAGTGAACTCCTCACCCCGATAAACTCTGTCCACAGGTATGGGACAGTGTTGACAGCTGTTTATGAATGTACAGAACAGCCAGGTGGATGTTTATGAATGTACAGAATAGTCAGGTCGATGTTTATGAATGTACAGAATAGTCAGGTTGATGTTTATGAATGTACAGAACAGCCAGGTTGATGTTTATGAATGTACAGAACAGCCATGTTGATGTTTATGCGGGGTTGGCATGTAACAAAGTAAAAGTACTTCGTTACAATACTTGAGTAGTTATTTCAGGTAATTGGCGTGTAACAAAGTAGAATTTTGACTACATAGTTTTTACTTGTAACAAAGTAGTTTTATTTAAAGTAACGCGACTTTTTACACCGTTACTTTTATTTACTTCACAATATATTTTCGTTAAATTGTTTTGTGAAACCACTGCTGTCAGTGGCGCTCCACCGTCAGTGACATTTCAAAAACTGTTCATAGTCACCAGGCCAAAAGCTATTAATATAATTCAGTCGCATGCCAGTTCGCGATCATATTTGCATGCATACCTCTCTTCGGGATATCGATGCAACCACTGTTTTATATCTACGTCAGTGAATGAAGGCAGTTGACATGAAATGTCACTTCAAGCACACAAAGCTTGAACGCCATCTCAAACCACGATGCAAATATCTCTGTTGCACCATATAAACTATTAATCAGTAAGTTTCCAGTACGTATCATAAACATTAAAATTTGCAATTTCGACAATGTATTGATAATCCCCATACACTGACATGTGTATGGGGATTACAGAACAGCCAGGTGGATATTTATGAATGTACAGAACAGCCAGGTTGGTGTTTATGAATGTACAGAACAGCCAGGTCGATGTTTATGAATGTACAGAACAGCCAGGTTGGTGTTTATGAATGTACAGAACAGCCAGGTTGATGTTTATGGATGTACAGAACAGCCAGGTCGATGTTTATGAATGTACAGAACAGCTAGGTCAATGTTTATGAATGTACAGAACAGCCAGGTTGATGTTTATGAATGTACAGAACAGCCAGGTTGATGTTTATGAATGTACAGAACAGCCATGTTGGTGTTTATGAATGTACAGAATAGCAAGGTCGATGTTTATGAATGTACAGAACAGCCAGGTTGGTGTTTATGAATATACAGAACAGCAAGGTCGATGTTTTAATGAATGTACAGAACAGCCAGGTTGATGTTTATGAATGTACAGAACAGCCAGGTTGATGTTCATAAACAGGTCAAGTTATATTGATGAACTGTGGTCCATTAAGACACCTGGGCTGTGATCTATCTGACATGATTTTAGTTTTTGTAACTTTAGCATGCAGCACTTCATAATGCTGATTTTGTTGTTGGTCACAATCATCAGTGCACAGTACTTGACCCTTGCACGGATGAGTCTGTTCTTCCAGAATGGCATCATTCCATTATCTGCCAACACCTTCATAAATCAGTGTTATCTTAATACATACCATTACAACCAGTTTAGACAGTCCATTAAACCCTGGGATAGAGCATATCGTAGTCCAATTTCAAAGGTATGATATGATTATAATTGAATTAACTATTGAAACTTTGGTTTCTGTTAGATCAATGGTGTTGTGGTTGAATGCAGGCAGGTGTTGTGTTGTGGTGGTCAGGGCAATTTATCTTTGCTGCTGATTGATGCTTTGCCAATAATACAAAGCTGAGAATGCCATAAAACCAATGGCAACGTCTGCTGTGTTGAGTGGTTGAGTGGCAGGTAGATCAAGGTCAAAGTAATCATATTATTATTTGAGGCTTCCAGGTGTGTCTGATAGAAGGAGTGTCAATAAGATATTACTGTATTAGTTGTTTTAATGTAAGCTGCCACATCAACAGTCTGCTACGTTAATGACTTGTAGAATGGTAAATCAGTGAGATTACCAACTACATATTGGTAACTTATTTCTTTAGTAAAGTGAACGTTGTTTAACATCATTATCTTAAAAAAATGTAGCTTGGATACATTTTGTCAAGGATTGTGCAGTAACTTTCACTTTGAGGTTAATCCCATCAATAAAGACTTCAAAAGGGGGCAAACGATATTAGGTTTAATCACAGCCAACAGGATTTCTTTGTATGGGTGCAAGCAGGCTAATATTTACTTTCTTGTGAAGTGCTGGCATTGCCTCTACACAGAACTGTTCTCAGGGTTAAGGTAGTGTCACTGCAGTGATGGAATCATGACAGTAATGGTGTCACCATAGCGATGGAATCATGACATTAATGGTGTCACCATACTGGTGGAATCATGACAGAAATGGTGTCACCATAGCAATGAAGTCACTGCAGTGATGGTGTCACTGAACCGATGATGTCACCGCAGCGATGGTGTCATCGCAGTGATGGTGTCACTACACCCATGCACTGATGATGTCAATGCCGCGATGGTGTCACTGCACCGATGATGTCACCACAATGGTGTCACTGCAGCGATGGTGTCACGGCAGCAATGCTGTCACTGTAGCGATTGTGTCACCACAATAATTTTGTCACCACAGTGATGATGTCACCACAATGTCTTATTGTCATGTCATAATCCTAGCAATGATGTTGCAGAAAATCCACTGTCAGCATGTTTGTAGTCATGTGTGTTTGCTGCCAAAGACAGGTGTGTTTTGTTTGTGTTTGCAGAGTTCACGAAGGGCTTACTGATTAGCCTGACCCACTGTTTCAACAATACAAGTGCTTTGTTCAATTTGCTCTTGTTATCATGCACTAGATATTCTTGGGCCAACAACAGTGATTTATTGTGTTGTCATGTCATGTAGTTATGGACCAGACTAGTTGAAGTTTCTTCTTTCTTCTGTCAATGTTTATTCTGTCACAGTTCCCAAAAATTACCTGGGGGTCAATATAACATATTGGTATAATGACTCACCCTATGGGAATGTGACCCCCATGTTCTTTAGTTTATATTGTGCTTTCTTCATAGTAAGTTTATTAATCACAACCACTATATAGTTTAGGCAATATTTGTAATGAATTCAACTTGATAATTGAGTACTGCACTTTGAAATTGAGTGTACTGCACTTTGAAATGAAGCTAACGCCTGGAGGGGGGTCATATCCTCATGGCATACTATATTGACCTGGGTCATTTCCCCATGGCATAGTATATTGACCCAGGTCATTTCCTCATGGCATGGTATATTGACCCAGGTCATATCCTCATGGCATAGTATATTGACCTGGGTCATATCCTCATGGCATAGTATATTGACCTGGGTCATATCCTCATGGCATACTATATTAACCTGGGTCATTTCCTCATGGCATGGTATATTGACCCAAGTCATATCCTCATAGCATAGTATATTGACCCGGGTCATTTCCTCATACCATAGTATATTGACCTGGGTCATATCCTCATGGCATAGTATATTGACCCAGGTCATTTCCTCATAACATAGTATATTGACCCGGGTCATATCCTTATGGCATAGTATATTGACCCGGGTCATTTCCCCATGGAATGGTATATTAACCCAGGTCATACCCTCATGCCATAGTATATTGACCCAGGACACGTTACAAAAATTCAACCCACCAATATAATGAAAATAAACACTTATCATCACTTTTTATTTCTGTCATTAATATTCTACTAATTTGTACACATACTGAACTTTGAAATGAATATAGTAAGGCAGTTATATGCCAATGTCATAACAAAGACATACTCGTAGGTCTACTATTTGATTGTGCTAATGAACAGATGTATATAAAAGTTGAACTCTTAAAACAGGCTCAAAATTATCTTATAAAATAATGTGTTCTTGATGTACATAATTGTTCATTTATGTTAACTTAAAAGTAATGTCGACACATTGTTTCTAATGAACGATCCATTTAAGTTACAAATCACAACAAATCAACTTGGTGCATGTAGTAGTTTTTCATCTGAAATGGTTAGGGATGACCTGTTGCATCATGTTGCAACAAAAAATTAATATTCTAGTACTTTAAATAGATTGTGGGGGTCGTTTTCCTATAGGGTGGGTCACTTTCCCATGGGGGAATACCTGTGGTAAAGTGACCCATGGGTCAATATAGTGTATAGTATTTTGACCCCCAGTCATTTTACCCCCGGGTCAAAATACTATATGACACTGGCATTAATTTACATTTTTATGGATGATTACACATGTATGTTTGTATTTGTTTATTAATATTGAGTAAATCTTTAAAAAAAATGTTGGCATACTTTATATATATATATATATATATATATATATATATACATACATACATACATACATACATACATACATACATACATACATACATACATATATATATGTCTTGAATCAGTGGTAGAATATACCCAGTCTTTTTTGGAAGGTTATGGTAAAAAGGTGAACTGTAGTGTATTTAGGGGGAGCATCCCATCGAGATCCTAGATACACAACTGGTTGTGAACACATTTGAGAAATAGAAATGTGGAAACTGAATGTGGCCATTGGGATCAATCTGACTTTGATCCCCAGGGGGCGTAACATGTACAAATGGATCCGACTGCCTGTGTGACTGGTCAATGGTCATGCATGCGAGATTGGGGGTCAGACCACAGTTGAACTTCCTGTTTATTGTTTCACACGAATGTAGGGTGTATTAAATTGTGATATGTGAAATTAAGCAATTCATATGATGTGACATAAGCGCATTTGAGTAGGCATATTCACAGGTTTGTTTGTAGAAGCTATTGGCTGTGAAATAGTGCATTCTTTAGAGTTTAACAGGTGGAGGGATTTATGGAGGGATTTTTCTGTTATGGGCCTTTTGGGTGCATGAATATATATATATTTTTGTAAACATTGATGGGTATCTCACGTTGGGGTGTTTTAAAAGAGCTGGAGGTATGTGATTTTGATAAAACTTAGTCAACATGTCAATGAGATGATGGCAGTTGCTGTGAAAAGTTCAGAATATTTGATGGTCAAGTTTCTGATAATCAGTTTCTTATAATCTTTAACATGGCCACCAGTGCAATTTTGCACTGTGGTTTGACCTGTTGAAGGCATTCAGATTGTTATTAGGACACAAGTGACATGTATGTGAGATTGAGGGGATACAGATTGTTATTAGGACACAAGTGGCATGTATGTGAGATTGAGGGGATACAGATTGTTATTAGGACACAAGTGGCATGTATGTGATATTGGGGGGATACAGGTTGTTATTAGGACACAAGTGGCATGTATGTGATATTGGGGGGATACAGGTTGTTATTAGGCACAAGTGACATGTATGTGAGGTTGATGTCACTCCAGGAAGTGTCATGCCGTTCCAAGAAATGTTACTGTAAATTGAAGTTTACCACACACAAAAAATGATGTTACCCCCAACATCAGGGGAACTGCATTAGTATATCCACATTGCATTTAGTGGGCCCAAGACCCTGACTGAGCAAGAAACATATTGTGCTGAAATCTGAATCATTGTAGATCATATTCAGCATGATACACAGTACCAGTCAAAGTCATCCCCAGAATACACCACAGTATCCAACGTTTTAACATGCCTCGCAGTCAGTAAATATTTATTTTATAATACCAGTGACTTTTCTTTTTAGTCAGGTTTTACAAACCACATCACCTGATGAAATGTAATGTTGCCTGTATCGTTCATCCAGTCTGCAGTATACGTCTAGATATCCTGAGAGAACGTTGATATACCAATCTGTGGCAGTGTCTGTATTACAATGTGTTGACAGCTGACCGGGTTGTCATTATGGTGACTGTATTAGACTGGTTTCTCTAGCTCTCCTGTGGGTGTCTCATAGCAGTGGGGGCGTGTGCCCCGCCCCATGGGGTGTCGCGGCCACCAAGGGCTTCTTATATGCCATTAGAAATGTGAATAAACCATAGATTTATCTGATTGGTTTGTGCTTGTAGCAGTGCTGCCCTCTGGTGCACACACCGATGGTTATCACTACTGTCTGCTACACCCTTTGTGGAAGTATCTGTTGCACTTGTGTTGCTGAGCACATAGATACAAGGCAGTGTCTGAGCACAGAGATACAAGGCAGTGTCGGAGCACATAGATACAAGGCAGTGTCTGAGCACATAGATACAAGGCAGTGTCTGAGCACATAGATACAAGGCAGTGTCTGAGCACATAGATACAAGGCAGTGTCTGAGCACATAGATACAAGGCAGTGTCTGAGCACATAGATACAAGGCAGTGTCGGAGCACATAGATACAAGGCAGTGTCTGAGCACATAGATACAAGGCAGTGTCGGAGCACATAGATATAAGACAGTGCAGGGTGGACACTGGTGTTTCTTACACATCCCTTCAGCAGTCGGTCAATCACATTCGTTTATTTCCACCAAGAGAAACATAGGATGATGCGTTAACAGTGTTTTTAAGGCCCTCCACACAGACAAATAGCATGCATAAATCTACCCTGTTTGTATGAGAGTTATGTGTAACATTGACTGAACAAAAAAAATTTTCAATATAATTCTGGGTTTGCGAAGTTTGACAAGTACCCAAAGTAGGTCACGCGTGTGCATAAGTGCAGAGAGATGTAGCCATCCATGCTACCTAATAATCAGCCATGCTACCTATTAGTCAGTCATGCTACCTGGTAGCCAGCCATGCTACCTGGTAGCCAGCCATGCTACCTGGTAGCCAGCCGTGCTACCTGGTAGCCAGCTGTGGTACCTGGTAGCCAGCCATGCTACTTGGTTGAAAGATCTGGTAGCCTGTGCTGAAGTGATCACTGGATTACAGCATATTCATTTGTGTCTAATTTTTGTGCTAAATTGCTGCAATGCATTTCACCCTTTTCTCATTCTCTAGTGTAATGCAACAAAATGTCACATGCATCTAATTGTTCAACAACCTGAAGGCATTGAGATGCAAATAGAATACAACAAACGAATTAGACCCTGACAATGAATGCCACCAGTAGCACAGAGGTCTCTGTAGCACAGAGCTCTCTTTACCACAGATGTCTCTGTACCACAGAGCTCTCTGTAGCACAGACCTCTCAGTGTGTAGAGCATATGAAACTTTCTGTATTGTATAATTGTATCATTTGTAGTCACATTACACCACATAGCAGATGAGGCTGACACTGACAGAATCTCAAAAGGTTCAGAGAGAACAATGTTTGACTGTGAAAGGAAGCCAGACTTCCTTAAATATGTGTTTCACAGAGTCTGGTCACAGCTCGCATGCTGATACAATGGCACATAGGATATTTCATGGTTGACATGAAAGAACCTGACCTCATTTAGAGGTTGTCGCATGCATTAATTAATATAAAAAAGGAGAACACAGGAAGCTCTACAACTGACATGTGCTCTTCCTCCTTGTTCCCTGTGTATAGGGGCGAGGGTCACATACAGGTACAATATTGTCAAGTCAATCTTTCTGTTCTTTCTTTCCATAATTTTCTATCTGCAGCCCCCTCCATCTTTCATCCTCCCCTCGATCTTCTCGTTGACATAATTAATTTATAATACTTATTTCTATTGCTAACTAGCAGAGTTGTCCAGCACTGCACGGGAGAAAAGGCTGTCACTGAAAGAACTTATGACTCCTTGCACTGTCCAAGCAAGTTTTCTTAGTGCAATGGCGATGACATCTTCATGCCCCAAAATGATGTCCAACTGCCGGTGTCAAGCTGTGGGAAAGAACGTATGTGGACATTTCACGTAGATCACGTAACTTGGTATAATCGTAGAAAACATGCAGTGTTGCTAACAATTGTACGCACTGTGAGACGTGTGAGTTGCATAATGCAAGCTAAACGTCCACATAGGTCCTTTGTAATATCCCTACCCCACCCCCGGGAATATTGAATTTTTTATATATGAACCGTGGCACGCCTAAAAATTGTCCACCTCATACATGCGAGGGAACAGAAAGACAGACGTAAAGTCACAAACTACTTTATATAAAATTTAGTTCTTCAAGTTGATATAATTATTTTAAGTGTTTAACTAATTTCCACATAATTATTAAGAAGAAACAGATCCATTCCGTTTGTCACATTAACATTATTTACTACAGTTATTAGTAATTATTCTGTTTGGCATTCATGTACAAATGATATCAATCGTGCCTTATGAGATAATTAGTACCTTGCAGTAAGTGGGCGTTAATTATTGTCCTAACTAGCCCTGGTTACTTGTCATGGCTATTAGACAGTGGACAATGAGTAGAGTTGACACTGATCATGGTAATTGTTATGTGTCCTTTGTTGTTGCCATCATACATGTTGACAGACATTTTGACATGGACTGTAGCAGGTTCACTGACTGGTGATTGGCAGGCAGACTGTGAGAGGTCATGTCAGGTGTTTCAACATGTCTGCCAGGAAGGTCTCTCAGTGACCCAGTTCCTTATGGACAGGGAAGTAAAGTCTTTTGTCACTGTTGATTATTCTACACCATTATCACACGGATTACCTAAGGAGAGATGTCAACTAACCAGAGACGCCGTAGCAAGAACAAGGCCACCAAACGGCAGAGACCACACAGTCTGGTCGACGGTCAGTGCCACTGCTGTAGTGTCTGTGGGTGTGTGTGACTGTGTATGTGTGTCGCGAGAGTCAACTTGAGAATATCAAAACGGATATAGGACTGCAACTCCATAAAAGCCTCCTTAGCCACAATTGTTTGCTGTGTGTACACAGTACGGGTAACAGGATCTAAACTTGGTTTCAGAGAAAGGTTAACAGTTATCTTACAAAGGAGGGAGGACTGTTAACAGTTTTCAAGAAGTGGCTATTGACCCTTGTGGAAAGGGTGTTTATGTAATCCTCAGGCTGGAGTGGGTATGTGGGACATGCCATGGAGAATGGTGTGTTCCCTTCTGGGAAAAATCAGTTTGAGTGGATCAAAGATAGCCAAGTGGTTGTGAGAGGTTGAGTCAGTGGGACAGGCAGTGTATTGTGGGTAGTCACTCAGTGTTGTCAGTGGCCAGTGGGCAGGCTGATACTCTAATAGCCCCCCTCAGCTGGGGCAGGTAAACAAAGCCACTGGTCACGTCTCTTTTCCTTGCTCAAGCTTCACCATCTGGTCTCATTTCCCCACACATTCTGGGGAGGGAGTATCCATATCACATTATAGGGCCTTATGCCATGTCCACCACATGTTAGGGTTAATATGTGCCTTATAAATAGCCCTTATGTGAAGTTAATTATGTCATACTGGTTTCATGTTGTGTCTTCACCTCCTGAAGAATTTGTCAGATATTAATTTTGACTAAGTAGTTGATTATTTCACTTGGAAAGAGCATTGGGAATGTTATAGCAAACACAGAGAAAGTAAATATTTACTGATTGTTAAAGTTCATGACAAAATAAATGTTGCAGTTATCCAAATCTTGTTGTGACGGTGGTTGTTATTGTGTTGTTTGTTATTATTAGTTATTGTTAAAAAACCTATACACAGCATCTGTCCAACTATTTTCCGTCACAGCGAACCAGTCATGACTGACAAAACTAAACGATCCATATTTAGTGGAGATGGCTAAAATGCAGTTTGACTAAAATATAATCAATGTTTTCACCAAAAGAAAATTTTTCGTAGGTTGAACCCATTATCTAAGCATAATACGTAGCACAATGATGTAGTTACCAGCAAAATGTTTACATAAAACATGATATTTTAAAGAGAGGTCTTACCACTCATCACAATAATTGAAATTTTCCTGGAAGTAGACAACAATATAGTGGGAAGTGATGGTATGCATACTGATTTTGTTAAAGTATAAGACACTTCCTTTGCACCTTGGTCCTTGGAAACTCAGGCTGGTAGACCAGTCATAATAACAATTTTGGTCTGACAACAGCAAGTCTGTCTCTATATTTTTTACTGGTAAATCATGTGTTTTGACACATCATTGTTGAATAATCAAAACAAAACTACAAATTAATAAAACTTTTTTCAAACACAAAAAGAATATTTCCCTAATTTGGTGTTATCCAGCTAAACAGCAGAGACTTATATTAAGTTTGCTAGAGTTCATCAACCTTGTGTGACTGATTGGGAAGCGGGAAAGGATTGAATTTATGGCGTGAACACTTCCAAGAACTTTGACACTTTACCAACAATGTTTTTTGTATAGGTAAAATAAAAAACTGAAAGTGAGGGATTACTTGTTCAGCTACACAGACCCATGAAAGGGAGGAATTGAGGGAAGATTCCAGTCTGCTGGTTATGTTATCAATTGTCTACTGGCCACATGAGGCAGAGCAGTGTCTCAGTTACACACTCTGTGATGACATATGGACCTTGTATCAGGCTGTAGCTGTAACAACAAGACTGAGAACTTCAGGCAGGCAGAAGTAACAGATTATCACAGGTCAAATAGTTATCATATTCTTACAGACAACTGTCGGAGGTTGACAAGGAAGCCCTGGAAACTACCAAAAAACAGTCTTGTTCTCTGCCTCATAAAGTATAACATATCAGGTGTTGTTTTGTGTATTCTTGTTGAAAAGTTCTGACTGTTTTAGTGTTTAGATATCTTGTCAACAGTATCAACAGC
Source organism: Lamellibrachia satsuma (assembly GCA_033239005.1). Taxonomy (NCBI): domain Eukaryota; kingdom Metazoa; phylum Annelida; class Polychaeta; order Sabellida; family Siboglinidae; genus Lamellibrachia; species Lamellibrachia satsuma. The sequence goes on along the minus strand of BSQZ01000001.1, from coordinate 4,523,805 downwards.
AGCTTCAGTGCAGCAACATATAGTGTCTGTAAGCTGCTGTATGCAAACATGTGGGTGCAGTGCCGCACATGCTGGCCAATGACCATGTGTGTGTGTTTGCTTGGAATAGCATAAATATTGACATTACTGGTATGCAGAATCCTTATAAGTTGGTTTGCTATGTAAAGAGACAACCTGTCGGTCTGGCAGGTTGTATTTTATTGTTGTGTTTTAAGAATGGGGGGATCTATTATGGTGCCATGTCATTGTGTGAATGGCCAGGACCAATCCTACAACACAAGAGTCCTTTCTTGTTAATCTCTTTCAGTACCTCTTGTCTGAGCTTTGACAACCACATTGTGATTGCTGTCTCTAACAGGATATTGGCCAGGTAACAAGCACCATCCCTTGCATAGAGACATCTCTTGAACTTTAGTGCTTAAGAAGTAGGCTGTACACTACCTAGGGAAATAAGTAAGAGATTGTTTATTAGTAAAGGTGTCGTTAACTTCAGAAGCTGCCCCTTTGCAACAGGCACTGACTGGAAAGCTATGCAGGCCTCCTCAGCATTTTGTTTATTAAATATTATACATTTTAAGGGTAATAAAATATGATATTTTAAGAATAAAAATTGACAGGTTGTAATTTTTTTATATTGAATCAAAGCTATAATGATTATATGGTGGTTATGGACTTAGAATCAAGGGATCAAATCTTCTTTTTGCTGTGGAAACGTGAACAAATAGCTTTCATGCAGTAATTACCATGTGGCTGAATGTTCCCCAGAACAGTTGAGTTAGTGTTGGAAGGAACATAGGTCTGCCAGGGGGTGACTGCCAGGGAGTGAAGGGTAAAGTGCTTTGAGCAGTCCCAAGGACATTCTGCTGTATAAGAACATATCTTTAATGTGTGTGATATTAATGGTGGGGTTATTCCGCTTTACTTATGGAGAAACCCTGGTAATTTACACCAACCTCAGACTTCTGACATGCTACCTGTGGGAAGTTGATTCACTGTGAGGTTGTTATTACTGACCTGATTAAATGCCAGTCCTGCTTTATTGCACTACTGTGTGTAGTACATGGACTACACACAGTAATGTTTACAGGTTGCTTCAAAATGTACTCACTCAGTAAACTGTGATCTCTTTATGCAGTGATCTCATTTACAACTTGTGGCTCCTGTGTCTGCCTCTGGACTGGCAGATAATCTCCTTCAGACACACCACGCCAGTGCACATGGTGACCAGTCAGCCAGTCCCTTAGGTGTTTAGTGAGACTGGTCTGGAATGTATCTAACAAATTGCATTAATAATGCTTGGAGGTAGAGAATTCTGGTCTTTAATTGTAGATGGAAAGAAACTATTTCTTCTTTTGTGGAGCCGAAAAAATTATGTGATTGGTTAGCTGTGGTACTCTCTGTCTCTGTGTAGTCATATAGTAGTGGTACTCCCTGTCTCTGTGTAGTCTCATATAGTAGTGGTACTCCCTGTCTCTGTGTAGTCTCATATAGTAGTGATACTCCCTGTCTCTGTGTAATCTCATATGGTAGTGGTACTCCCTGTCTCTGTGTAGTCATAATAGTAGTGGTACTCCCTGTCTCTGTGTAGTCATATAGTAGAGGTACTCCCTGTCTCTGTGTAGTCATATAGTAGTGGTACTCCCTGTCTCAGTGTAGTCATATGGTAGTGGTACTCCCTGTCTCTGTGTAGTCATATGGTAGTGGTACTCCCTGTCTCTGTGTAATCTCATATGGTAGTGGTACTCCCTGTCTCTGTGTAATCTCATATGGTAGTAGTACTCCCTGTCTCTGTGTAGTCATATGGTAGTGGTACTCCCTGTCTCTGTGTAATCTCATATGGTAGTGGTACTCCCTGTCTCAGTGTAGTCATATAGTAGTGGTACTCCCTGTCTCTGTGTAGTCATATAGTAGTGGTACTCCCTGTCTCTGTGTAGTCTCATATAGTAGTGGTACTCCCTGTCTCTGTGTAGTCTCATATAGTAGTGGTACTCCCTGTCTCTGTGTAGTCTCATATAGTAGTGGTACTCCCTGTCTCTGTGTAGTCTCATATGGGACCCACAAATACAAACGAATCAACTGGTTTTAAATACTAGCCTGTGGCAATATGATAACTACCAGGTATATTTGATAGTCTTTGTATTGGCCACGCTTCACTGCACCATTCATTGGTGCATTGGCTGTTACAAAAATTAATATTGACTGTCACGAACAACAGGATGTGTGAACTGGGAGTTTGAATCTGGGACATACAGTAGCACATTGAACTGTGGGTTTTGTCATTGTGTTCCTGTCTTTGTTGTCCTGACAAGACAATGTATGGACAGTAGTACTTAACAAGGGTGAACTTAAATAACCCACACTAGGTGTTGTAGTGAAATACATCACTAATTCTGACCCAATCCCAAGTTGAGCAGACCTGGACTCTATTTCTCACCCAGGGACCATACCCCAGTAGACCAGGCCTCTGACTCTGATCTTAGCTGAGTCTCTTGTAGACCAGGCCTCATAGACCAGGCATCAGACTCTAATATTGGCTGAGTCTCTTGTAGAGCAAGCGTCACACTCTAGACTTGGCTTAGTCTTTTGTAGAGCAAGCCTCAGATTCTAATCTTGACTGAGTCTCTTGTCGACCAGTCTAGTTTTGGCTGAGTCTCATGTAAACCAGGCCTTAGTTTTGTCTACTCACAGATGTTTTGAATGCAAAGGAGATCCCTGACTGATAAAGCAACGTTTAATGTTATATCCATATATTACCTCTGCTTATTAACTACAGTTGTTACATGTGCCTGTGTAGAATCCATGTAAATAAGTCACAACTAATGTAGACTGATCCTTTGAGAGTAGCCAGCTGGGCAGGTCTGTAGAATGTGTAATTTGTGAACCAGATTACTTTGTGGCCAGTATCAACTATTGACCAAACTCACTGTCCAGTGTCTAGTTATGTGGATATGATATGTCCACTAATGCCATGTGTCATGCCCATGTGTCCATTTGTCCGTGTGTCCATTTGCCCATGTGTCCATTTGTCTGTGTGCCCATTTGTCCCTTTGTCCGTGTGTCCATTTGTCCGTGTGTTCATTTGTCCGTGTGTCCATTTGTCCCTTTGTTCGTTTGTCCATTTTGTCGATGTGTTCATTTGTCCGTGTGTCGATGTGTCCATTTGTTCGTGTGTCCATTTGTTCTTGTGTCCATTTGCCCATGTGTCCATGTGTTTGTGTGTCCATTTGTTCGTGTGTCCGCATGTCCATAAGATTTACAATTAGCATGTACTATTGCTACATTAATACCCATCAATACAACTGAAATGGAGGCAGTATCAGTTGAAGCCATGTGCTGTTGATAGGGATGAGTCAACAAGGTTGCAAATTGGTCAACTTTTGAAACATAAATGAATAGTTAGATTTAAACAGTGATTATAATAGAATATTTATACATGCATGTATGCATGCACACATTTCTAAATGTGTTGTTAACGAAATATCACATGCAGTGGTACATTTAAATTTAGTTATTAAATTACAGCTCAGATGATTGATGTATTGTGTATACTATGTTATGCTTTTTAGACTGTGGAGGAATAGATAGGAGGAGAGTGATCACCAGGTTATTTCATGTGACACCTTTCCTGGGTTACTCAGCCCGACTTCTGTTGGTTTGTCATATTCAACCTATCTGTAAGACCCTTCTAGTTGAGACAGCCCAGGGGTGATGAGACACTGGTGTACACCTTGCCCTGGTTCAGCCCTGACAACAGCACTACACAGGGAGAGCAGTTTGGTCAAGCTCTGACACCATCACTACACAGGGAGAACAGTTTGGTCAAGCTCTGACAACAGGGGACAGACCACAGTAGAGAATTGCATTGGTGGCCATGTTAACATTTTGTCTGATTATAAGAAAACCTGACCATCAAAAATTCTGAAACTTTTTCACAGCAACTGCCATCATCTCACTGACGTGCTCCCCAGCTTTGATCAAAATCACGTACCTCCAGCTCTTTTAAAACGTCCCCATGTGCGATGCCTGTCAATATTTACAAAAATAGCCACGCATCCATGCGCCCACATGGCCCATAGCCGAAAAATTCCATAAATCCCTCCACCAGTTAAACTCTAAAAAAGCACTGTTTCACAGCCAATAGCTTCTAGAAACAAACCTGTGAATATTCCTGCTCAAAGGCACTCATGTCACATAATATTAATTTATTAAGTTCCCATTTTACAATTTCATACGCCCTACATTCGTGTGAAACAATAAACAGGAAGTTCAACTGTGGTCTTACCCCAACAGCACTACACAGGGAGGAGAACAGTTATACTAGTGATCTGGTGATTCAGTGTAGATTATTAATGAGAACAGAGACACAGGGCATGCAGTCAGTTGAGTTCCCACATGTAAACAGATGGCACACACAGCTGTCTGTGTGGCTGTGTGTGTGTCTGTCCACGTGGCTTGTGTCAGACAGTACACTCTAGGGTGGAACTGTTTTACAGGCCTACTGACACAGTTACTGGTAGCAACTGTGGAGGGCACCTTAAGCTACCAGTAATGTACCCCTCAGTTCACCAGCCCAGTGTCTGTGTGTGTAGTGGGACCCTCCTCCCTTCAACATCAGTTACAGTCAGACAGATCCTGACTGGCACCAGTGGTTTCTGTTGTTCATATATGGCAGTTCTTGTGTTAATTAGGTCTGAAAGCAAATAATTAATGTGTGTACTGGGGTTAGCAATCAATACATGTGAGTTCATGTCCCAACCTTGGCTAGTTTCCTTGGCTCACCTTGGGATCACATCAACTCTCATGGGACCTTCATAAGTAGGAATGTCATTATTTAGTACAACATCCACACTGGCATCAACTGCACATACCATGTACCACGTCCACACTGGCATAAACTACACATACCATGTACCACATCCACACTGGCATAAACTACAAATACCGTGTATGCACAGAGTGCATGTACCTGTTATGTCTGATTGCTTATTTGCTAGAATGATGTTTCTCCTTGCACTGGCCTCTTCTAAAACTACTTATAAAACAGGGCATGCTTTAATCTCTCTATACAGTGCAATATATATAATTGTTCTATTTACCTAAGTATTCAGCACTTGTAGTTTGACCAAGGACTTTGTAAGTCGGGGATGATTTACCAAAAATACAGAGAGCATAACACTGTAGGTTGAACGTCAAGGATTATTAACCTTTATATTGAAAAAAAACATTGTTTTTCTAAATCCAAACTAAAGTTAAACCCTTGGAGAATTGTTGGTTCAAAAGGCTGCTGCTTACATATGGGAATTTGATATGACCCCCGGCAGGTTAACCCCCAACAAGAAGTGCCAGGTACACTTTCATATCACCATGTGAAGTTAGATGAGATCTCTGAGTCAACGATTTGTTGTGTTATTGTTGTGACCTAGATTTCAATGTCAGTCTAAAGTAAAGGAGATATGTGAGTGTATTTAATGTCTCAGTCCAGACATAGGGGAAGGCAGTGTTAGTTCAGCCAGTTTTAATTCTTTTTGATGTCTAGGGCGCAATCGTATTTATGAGTCAAAATTGTTTTTACTCTCTATGATTATTAATAAATCATTTTATACCAAGATAATATATCTAGCATGCATAGCTAATTATATCTAACTGATTCAAATAGGGTTTGTAAGCTGGCTCAACTAACACTTGGTAAGGGTAAGTTGAGGCACAGTGTAGAATTAGTAAGGTAAATGCTTTATTTGTATAATTCACATAGGCCTTGTACAAAAAAATTGTAACAACTCAGCCAACACAACACATCTACCCAATTGGTACAACACGTCTCTGTCAAGTCTACACACTTAATTAATAAGTCAACACAATTAATATAGACTTAAGGTAAATCACAACCACTGTAAGTTGTAACTAACTGCTATTATGTTGCCTTGTAACTATCCAAAGTCCCAATTTGTTTGGAAAAATTAATTCCTTGATGTATTTTGGGGTAAAGATCACTTGTCTTCGTTCTTTATTCGCTGCTCAACTAAACCTCCCTTGGGTCTTGGGTGGCTCAACTAGCCCCATTTTGACAATTAAGTTTATTTAATTAACATCTTATTAATGCTTGAAGTGATATACATAATCTTCTTCTCTGTGCATAGCTATTATTAGCTAAACCATTTGTAAGTGCACAAACAACAAAGTCTGGTCACATGCATTGATAGTTTACGTACCAGCAGACATTAATCACAGTTCCTAAAAGTTTCGAAAAACATAAAAAACATACTTTTAGCTCACATATTCTGACAAATGTAACCGATTATAAGTCCGTCGTGTTCTAATAACATGTTCAGTCACTGGGTGGTACCTTGTATCTCGCTTCTGTAGCTTCTGTAGTTCCCTGGGAAACATGGGTGGCTCAACTAAGACTGCTTTCCCCAGTACTCAACATATCCACTCTTTCTGGAGTTCATTCCAGACCCTAGGCGCAGTGACAGAGAAAGCACGTTTATCCAAGTGAAGTTTTGTTTTAGGCACAATAAGTGGTTGTGAAATTGATGATCTGAGCTGCCTAGGGATATTTGAAAGATGCAGGAGACTAGTCAAGTAGGGTGGTTGTTGTGTAGATAGAGCATGATATGTAAGAGTGGACAGCTTAAAATTAATTCGATAAGAAACAGGAAGCCAGTGTAACTGTTTAAAGTAGTGGTAGTGATGGTGAAAACCGAAGTACCCTGAGAACCATACGTGCCAAACAATTTTGTACTCGTTGGAGTTTAGCCAACTCTCTTTTAGCAATGTTATTTAGTAGTGAATTACAATAGTCAAGGCGGCTATTAATTAATGCCATTCAGCTAGTAAGCCTGCACCACCAACTGCCACTCAGGCAGCCATATTGAAAGTCATATGGAAACACGTGTCCTAATATTGGTACAAGGTGTTCTTTTTGGGGAAATTGCATTCCTTGGTGAATACTGCCACTAGAATGTAGACTTTATCTCATCCATGTGCACTAGTCCGCCAGGCAGTGTTAGCAACACCCTGTAGCAGCCGTTGGCTCTCTATCAATATCAGTGGCAGTCTGGCATAGCCACCAACCTCATTCTGCCTAAAATATCCTTGAACAACCATGTTTGGCTCATAATGGAGCCAGAACAGAAGTTTCATTTTCTGTTTGCTGCTCATGTCTTGGGCGTGTAGGATTCATTGTCAAACATGTTTTGCACAGTCGAATTTCCATCCCAAAATAAGCAAATCTGTCTGAAATGATAATCTGCTCCATTTTCAATATCTGGGCTTGGAACTATGCCACATGTTCATCCACCAAATACAGTGTGAGCGTGCTGCTAGACTTCTAGTCGTTGGACGATGTTAAAGTCAGTTTGCTACATTTCTTCTTCAAATAGTCAATCACGTCTATTTTTATAGTGCCCTTTCCGGTCTGAGCTGCTCAAAGGCAAACTGCTCAGATGTTTTGAAATGCTTCAGGAAATGATATTTGTCTCCATATTAGAGAATAAAGATGTTGAGAATTCAGAATCTTTTATAGTTTGCCCTAGTCTGCTGGGGATTAGCAGCGTTCCTTTGAACAGTTCAAGGGTACTTGTACCAGATTGTTTAATCTGAGCTGTGAATAAATGTTTAGTGAGTTTATCCTAGCACAAGAAGTCGTAGGTAGTCATAGGTAGTCGTAGGTAGTCGTAGGTAGTCATAGGTAGCTGTAGGTGGTTGTAGGTAGTTGTAGGTAGTCGTAGGTAGCCATAGGTAGTTGTAGGTAGCCATAGGTAGTCGTAGGTAGTCGTAGGTAGCCATAGGTAGGATAGGTAGTCGTGGGTAGTTGTTGGTAGCAGCAGCAATTCTGAGTACTGATCAAACAATTAAGGAGTCTCACCTTTCCTTGTATCAGCGTATTTTATGTCATACATTTTCTGAAGAAAGGCAGTTTGGAATAGCTAGGTGCCATTTTCACAAGTGATGTGTAATCTCTTCTAAACGAACACAGTATTTGTTTTTGTAAAAAATATGTTTGCTGCAGAATTAATTGTGATCAGGAGGTGGGGCTAATGGCACTAGGAGTGGACTAGGCCTAATTATGATCAGGAGGTGGGGCTAATGGCACTAGGAGTGGACTAGGCCTAAATATGATCAGGAGGTGGGGCTAGTGGCACCAGGAGTGGAGTAGGCCTAAATATGATCAGGAGGTGGGGCTAGTGGCACCAGGAGTGGAGTAGGCCTAAATATGATCACGAGGTAGGGCTAATTGCACTAGGAATGGTCCGTAAAGTTGACTAAATATTTTTGGGGGAATTTTAGTAATACAAATTATTTTTCCAGTGTTGAAAACCGTTAAACTTTCAGTTATAGCCTATATAGTTTATGTTGTATTCCTCTGTTTACTACACATTCCATATATTCTCTGTACCTATGTCAGTTATTACTTAGTGTGTACGTATGTGTCGGAATTGGTGCCAGAGCCACTTTGTTGGGGCTTCTTAGTATGGTTTCAATATCTGCTTGTGAAATCCGTGCAGAGACGGCTAAGGAGGATTAGACAGGAGGAATGCACGTGGTGTGTTCATGAATAACTAGTTGCCAGGAGTTCTGCCTGCACGAGAGCCACCTCCTGACTCACTGATACATCTCTATTGATTGTGTACATGTGGCAAGGGCTAACGTGGCAGTTTGTGTGTCATGTCATGGTGACGTACGTGGCTGTTTAGGTGAATCTACAATATGACTAAATATGTGTGTGCACCGGCTACAGAAAGTTTTATTTTGTAGAACATTCACTAAGTATTATTTGGATAACTCAGTGCCAGGTTCTAGGTAACACAGGGATAAGGAAGCCATTGGCTTATCACATTCAGTCCTACAGTTTTCCATCTGTGTGCCCCCACTGTGGGTTGACATTTGTTTTAGATATATTCAGACTTCTAGAATTACACAATCATTGTATAATTTGTTCTAATGAATACTTCCTTTGTTGATTCTGCACTGTTTACTACTGCTATGTGTGTCCTGGTTCTTCTTCCCTAGTCCCATGTTCAACTGAATGTGTCACATTGTGGCATGTTATACATGACAGAGTAGTCTTTGTGCAGTAATTTCAGCAGGGTGAAATTGCTTCCCACAGGGGTGTGTAACATCCTCAGTTGTGTCCCACATAGGGCAGTTTCCCATTTTATCTGGTACTGCTGCTGTTCGTGCTGAAGCTTGCCAGCCACAACTAAATATAGCAGCACTAGATCTAGAGGGTGTGCCACCATTTCCTGTCCTCATTAAACTGTGTAGGAGTCTTACCAGTGTTGTGTAATTGTTCATAGTGGTGGAGTGGCACTTATACATTACTAACTATGCTATCAGTAGTTTCATATGGATGATAGTAGAGTGGCACTTATACATTACTAACTATGCTATCAGTAGTTTGATATGGATGGAAGTAGAGTGGCACTTATACATTACTAACTACATTATCAGTAGTTTAATGTATGGAAGTAGAATGGTACTTATACATTACTGACATGGAAGTGGGTGGCGCTTACACATTACTAACTACATTACCAGTAGTTTAATGGATGGAAGTGGAATGGTACTTATACATTACTAACTACATTACCAGTAGTTTAATGGATGGAAGTGGAATGGTACTTATACATTACTAACTACATTATCAGTAGTTTAATGGATGGAAGTAGAATGGTACTTATACATTACTAACTACATTACCAGTAGTTTAATGGATGGAAGTGGAATGGTACTTGTACATTACCAGTAGTTTAGTGTATAGAAGTGGAATGGTACTTATACATTACTAACTACATTATCAGTAGTTTAATGGATGGAAGTGGAATGGCGCTTACATATTAACTACATTATGAATAGTTTAATGGATGAAAGTGGAATGGCACTTACATGTTACTAACTACATTATCAATAGTTTAATGGATGGAAATTGAATGGCACTTACACATTACTAACTACATTATCACTAGTTTAATGGATGGAAGTTAAATATATAAGGCAAGTTATAAGACAATTATCTGTAGTATTTACAGTAGGATTGGGTCAGTTGATCTAGTTAACGTACAGGTATCGGGCTAATCTGGGACATTACCTTTGTTGAACAGTGAAAATGCACTATTAAACTAGATTTAGCCAGGTGGCCATCTAATGCAACATGCGTCAGAAGTTCAGATGACCCAACTATATTCCAGTGAACATAGGGTTTGTTTAGATAATCACATAAGGGCATCAAAAATATCCTCATGTTTCTTAAATATTAGTAAATGATACTGGATCTGGTTGAAACTAGCCTGCAGGGGTTGTTTGGTAACAGTTGAGTTACTGGTATGACCATTCTTTCTTTGAGTGACAATTGGCCTGTCTGTGTTATGTTTCTATGTAGCTTGTTTGTAAGTCTGTTGTTAATCGTTACTGCACACGGAGCTGTGAGAGGGTGGGTCCACTACAGCTTGCACATTCATCCCTTGTGTGGTGTCTTCTACTTGCCCTGACCACCCAGGGTAGAGTGGACTGTAGCTTTAAGTTTCTCATATTTTTCATTTCTTCCCTGTGTATCATGCACTAAGTGAGTTAATTTACCAAATTAAAAAATGACTAGAGTGAGTATCAAACCATCGAGGAACCGCATTAACAATAAAACAGACAATTGATCTCTCATACAGTGAGATCTTACAGTGTTGTGGATAGTCTGTACATATTGTGTGAGGTGGTTTACATTGCAAGACTATCAGTTTTATGCTGCAACAAGATAATACAATACAATATACAATTTTTTATAAAACACTTCTATTGCGCTAAAAACCTTGGGAGACCCAAGCTCAGCAGTGCACCAAAACAAAAGGGCAGTTTCTAATTGATTAGCAATTCCAGTTGTAAACAGGTGGCTTGGTATACCAGTATGTGACATATACAGATGATTGTCCTAGATGCCAGCATCAGCCCTGTTGCTGTTACTATCCCACAGCAATGACTTGTACAGAGTGGAGCAGAACCTTTTTCACCCTATCTATGTATTGCAATCATTATATTGTATAAACTCAACTTTTTTTACAACACTTGAATGTAAAACTTAATAACTATGACAATTGACAGCCAATGTATTTTGTAAATTGATAGTTTAACTATTACTAATATGCTTAATAATATATAATTGATGTATTTATGATGTTCTATTAAAATATGTATTTATTAGTAATTCAATATTAATTCCAAAAGAACACATATACCAAATAATATACCAAATGGTGTCTTCAAAATATGCATGTTTTGTAAAAAAAATGTGTCTGCCCCGTAAATTGTACATCTAATGAGACTGAAACTGAAGCCATAACCACTGCCTATGTGCTGCCCACAGCTCCATTGGCTGAGCAAAACACGGAGGCAACTTCACTATTATCATTGCCATGAATATTCATTTGTGTTATCATGAATATTCACTTATGTTTTCTTGTTCCAGCTGGGTCCTATGTAGCTCTCACACTTCTGGGACGCCCCCCTGGGCAAGGGCCCACTCCAGTACCCCAGAGTCCAATGAATTCACCAGGTGGACGCATATCTGGCCCCCATGCAGTTGATGTAAGTAGTCTTAACACTTCTTTAGACATGTTTTTTCTCTCAAGAAAGTTGTTCTGTCTTTGAATATTTCAACCAAATCTCTGGTCTTCAGCAGCCGATAGCTGTAGGAGGTCAACCCTTGGTGATTTCTAAGAATCCTCAATCCATTGAAGGAGTCTAAAAATAGTTTCAAAACCTGGTTTAGTATTTGACTATAAATGTTATGTTTGTTTTAGTTGTGTCAGTTATTTTAATCTATTTGTTTAACCCTAGGAGTGACTAATGATAAATTTCCATGGTGTACACAAATCGGAGTTATTCACAAGGGTGCTTTAAAAAATCACAGCATCACTAATAATTATCACACAAATGTGATTGAGGTATCATTTTATTGCTAAAAGACTCTTTATTATAATAAAATGATAAAAACTACAGCACATAATCTGATCATGGAGATATTAATTTTTGAATTTCATCAAAAAAGAAAGCAAATTTTTTTTTTCACCCTGCTACTAGAAAATTACTGAGTGGATGTATGTCCCTATATCCAATTAGAAAAATGTAGCCATACACGTTAGCTACAAAATAAAACAGAAATGAATAAAATATCGGTCCCGCATCGTTTACCATGGTAATGCGGGCTGTCGAAGCCGGTGGAATTCGCAGTGGCAGCTTGCCTGATATTTACCGCAAAAAAGCCCGCAGCATCGTTCTGTCTGAACTAGTATAGTTGCGTGATCATTAATGCTGTCTTTCAATTTGCTGAAATGTTGATGCGGAAACTTGAAATAATCCAACCAAAAGTGAACTGACACAGAACGAAGTAAGAAAACAAAATGGCGGATTAGTAAATAAAAATTACATATGGCTCAGACAACATGTGTTGCAACAACGATTTCTCATTCGCTGCATATAGCCCGCTCTCTCATTCACATGTATTCGAATAGGCCAATCATAGAGCTTTCCAAAGGTTTAACATGTTACTTAACTTTATTCTGTGGAGCGTAGTAAAACAGCCAAATATGGGTGCCAACTATGTGATGTGTTTTGTAAGCTAAATCGTCATTAGCTAACATCAACTAGCTCATGAATAAATATGAATCAGCTTTCCAATGATATCATTTGTTCCCATGAGAGGTGCTGATGGCGGAAACGAACATTTTTCCTACTGAGTGATATCAACGCTTTTCGCACTTATCATGTGGGCCGAATTCAGCCCACTGGTCACTCCTAGGGTTTATTAGCAATTCTAAATCATGTTCTTAATTTTAAAATGTCTGTATGAAGTGAACAGTCTTGGTTCTGCTATATTAAATAAATTTATTGTTATTATTAAATTATTATCATTAATGTGTGGTGTGTTTGTGAAACAGTCAGAGAAGAATAAGGAGTGTTTATCAAAGAAGATCGCCACCATAAGAATGATGCATGAGCAGGTGGCCACGGAATGTGAGGTGAGGTGTCGTTTACACCATGAGGACACTGTTGGTTCTATGTCACGGGACACTGTTGGTTCTAAGTCATGGGGACACTGTTGGTTCTATGTCACGGGGACGCTGTTGGCTCTATGTCACGGGGACACTGTTGGTTCTATGTCATGGGGACACTGTTGGTTCTGTGTCACGGGGACGCTGTTGGTTCTATGTCATGGGGACACTGTTTGCTCCATGTCACGGGGACACTGTTGGTTCTGTGTCATGGGGACACAGTTGGTTCTATGTCACGGGGACACTGTTGGTTCTATGTCACGGGGACACTGTTGGTACTATGTCACGGGGACACTGTTGGTTCTATGTCACGGGGAGACTGTTGGTTCTATGTCACGGGGACACTGTTAGTTCTATGTCACAGGGACACTGTTGGTATGGTGGGTATGTAACAGATTAACTTCTAGTTTACAAAGCTGGCATTTTTTATAGGATCAATATTTGTTTGACATATTAGTGTATCATTGGCTAAAATTGTAAACAAGCATGCTCTTCACATAACAAGCAGGTCAGTAGACACCACATTACAGATGTGTTTGATGGCAGACTATGTTTTTCAGAAACTGAAGGCGGAATTTCAGAAGAATCCGACAAAGCTGCTGCACAACCAGATAGAGGACAAGACTCGCATTTTGAAGAAACTGCAGGAGGAACTATTTACACTGACTGGTGTGCCTTCTGACACACAGGTAGGTGTCACCTCTGTACCTGCACAGTTAGGCTGTCATCTCTCCTACGTGGCACAGGTAGGTGTCACGTCTCTATGTGGTACAGGTAGGCTGTCAAATCTTCTACCTGACACAGGTAGGCTGTCAAATCTTATACGTGGCACAGGTAGGCAGTCAAATCTTCTACATGGCACAGGTAGACAGTCAAATTTTCTACATGGCACAGGTAGACAATAAAATCTTCTACATGGCACAGGTAGACTGTTCACGCTTCTACTTGACACAGGTCAGCTGTCGACTCTTTTCCCATTTGTACTGTATTTGTTGTCCTTGGGGGACAGATGTGACTGTATTTGTGGCCCTTGGGGGACACATGTGACTGTATTTGTGGCCCGTGGGGGATATATGTGACTGTATTTGTAGCCCTTGGGGACAGATGTGACTGTATTTGTGGCCCTTGGGGGACAAATGTGACTGTATTTGTAGCCCTTTGGGGGACAGATGTGACTGTATTTGTGGCCCCTGGGGACAGATGTGACTGTATTTGTAGCCCCTGGGGGACAAATGTGACTGTATTTGTAGCCCTTGGGGGACATATGTGACTGTATTTGTGACCCTTGGGGGACAAATGTGACTGTATTTGTAGCCCTTGGGGGACAGATGTGACTGTATTTGTGGCCCTGCAGTACTTGAAGTCCATGGAATATGTTTATTCAGTGTGAATATGTTTAAAAACTAAATTGACAAATGTCTCACAGAGGTGAAGCTTCTTTATTCACTTGTCATTTGGGTTTTGTTTCTGTTTTTGAGTCAGATATAACAAGATTGCCAACCCAAACAACAAGTTCCAGATGGCAAGTGGACAAGGAAGCCATTGGCTTATCGAGAGTCCAACAAATCTCTCATCTATGTGTAGCCCGCCCTTATCAAATATATGTCAATTCTATTTTTAAACATATTCACAATCATTTGGCAGTTTGTTCCATTCATTTATCACCCTCTGTGAGAAAGAGTACTTTCTCGTGTCCAACCTACACTGCTCCTTAACTAATGCTGCTTTGTGTGCTCTGGTTCTACTGCCTTCTTTAAGTTTGAAGAACATATTCCTATCAACATCCTCATAACCATTCACTATTTTAAACACTTCTATTTGGTTTCTTCTTAGCCTCCTGGTCTCTAGTGTTGTCAAACCACATTGTAATAAGCGACTTTCGTAACTAAGGTCTCTTAATTCTGGAATCATTTTAGTTGCTCTTCGTTGTATCCTTTCTAGCTTGTCTATGTCCTTTTTACAATACGGCCTCCATGGTTGAATAGAATATTCCAAATGTGGTCTAACTATTGCTTTGTACAGGGGTACAATTAACTGTTTCTCCTCATACGTGATAATTCTCCTAATTAGCCCTAGAATTTGATTTCCTTTTGAAGCAGCAATCTCACATTGCTCTGAAACTTTCATGTCAGCACTAAATGTTACTCCTAAGTCTTTTTCTTGTGTGGTTGTACCTAGTACAGCATCCCCTATTTTATATTCTTCGTCCATGTTTCCATGTCCGTTTGTGCATACATTTACACTTCCCAAAATTGAATAACATTAGCAAGTTTTCTGAACGTTTAACTAATTTATGTAGATCATCCTGTAAACTTTGTTTATCTGTAACATTAACCTTTCTGAATACTTTTGTGTCGTCTGCAAATTTCAGTACTTTGCTAGATATGTCATCTTCCAATTCATTTATATATATATATATATATATATATATATATATATATATATATATATATATATATTACAAACAGTATAGGGCCTAATATTGATCCCTGTGGTACCCCACTCAAAACAGATTTCCCGTTTGAAATCTCACCATCTACTGTTACTCTGTGTCTTCTGTGTGTAAGCCACTCTTCTATCCGGTTGATTACATCGTTACCTATACCATGGGCTTTTAGTTTAAGTAACAATCGTTGATGTGGCCCTTTATTGAAAGCTTTCTGAAAATCTAAGTAGACAACATCCACTGTCATCTACCCACTTTGTAATTTTTTCCAAAAAACATAACAGATTGGTTAGACATGACCTTGCTTTTAGGAACCCATGTTGACATGTATTTATTAATTTATGTTTTATGAGGAATTCCACCATGTGGTCTCTAATTAATGTTTCGAGTAATTTACATACAACTGATGTTAAACTCACTGGTCTGTAATTTTCGTCGTATGGATGTGTGAGTGAGTCAACTGGTGGGTGGATATCTGAGCATGGGAGCAGGTGTAAACCTAACTGTGTGAGACTACAGTAGCAGTAAGCTGTACTGGATAGGGTGCACACCCACCCACCCACCCAGTGAGTCAGGCTGTAATCACTGACCCACTAATGATGTCACTAATGCCACTGTTCCCTGCCACTGTTCCCTGCCACTGTTTCCTGCCACTGTTCCCTGCTGTTCCCTGCCACTGTTCCCTGCCACTGTTCCCTGCCACTGTTTCCTGCCACTGTTCCCTGCCACTGTTCCCTACCACTGTTCCCTGCCACTGTTCCCTGCCACTGTTCCCTGCCACTGTTCCCTGCCACTGTTCCCTACCACTGTTTCCTGCCACTGTTCCCTGCCACTGTTTCCTGCCACTGTTCCCTGCCACTGTTCCCTACCACTGTTCCCTGCCACTGTTCCCTGCCACTGTTCCCTGCCACTGTTCCCTGCCACTGTTCCCTACCACTGTTTCCTGCCACTGTTCCCTGCCACTGTTTCCTGCCACTGTTCCCTGCCACTGTTCCCTACCACTGTTCCCTGCCACTGTTCCCTGCCACTGTTCCCTGCCACTGTTCCCTGCCACTGTTCCCTGCCACTGTTCCCTGCCACTGTTTCCTGCCACTGTTTCCTGCCACTGTTCCCTGCCACTGTTCCCTGCCACTGTTCCCTGCCACTGTTTCCTGCCACTGTTCCCTGCCACTGTTCCCTGCCACTGTTCCCTGCCACTGTTCCCTGCCACTGTTCCCTGCCACTGTTCCCTGCCACTGTTCCCTGCCACTGTTTCCACTGCTGACCTTTGTCTTGGTGTGCTGCTCTGCAATATGCAGTTGCTGACATTTTAGTCCAGGTGGATCACAAGTCATCATAGTAAACATGTTGAAAACAGGCAGTGCATTAAATAGCAGTTAAGGCTGCAGAGTTGCCAGGCAGAGATGGTAATTAATCCCTTAATACTCAGTGCCACATGAACTGTTGTGGCTTCTCTGTCAATGTGGCTTCTCTGTGGCCTGCTGTTTATTGTTATTTGGCTACCAGTACATGCTTAGCTAGATTCTCTTCCTACTCAATGTAATTGATATGCCCTGGGATAGACAGCAGGTATTTGTAGATTGTGTGTAATAATTCCAGTGTTATGTGCATTCACACATGGGTGTTGGCATGTGTAAAATGTGTTGTATGCAATGCCTCAGCAAATTCATCAGTATTTCTAATTTCATTACATGTCAATGTTAACTTTAATAGCATATTATTTTAATGTAATTTTAACGAATGTCGTCTAATTGACACTGTTTGTGTTGTTTTTTATGTAATAGAAATTGTAAGAGTTTTTGCTTAATATTGTAGCTTTTTTAGTATTGGATTATAAGCATAATTTCATGTATATTTAGTTATTATTTTATTGTGAAGCAAATTGATCTGTATGATATGGAAGTATGTGCTATAAAAGAACTGTGTATTTATTAATTTATTTAATAACATCTAGTACTGGAGGCAGCCACTGGGAGTGTTCAGAATGCTGTATATGGATGGACCAACATTGTGTTGTCTTAGCCATGGACATTAACAATGTGGAACACCCAACTTCACTTACATTAATGTGGTATGAGACAGAGCATTAGGTTGAGGCTTCTGTGGAGACTCTGCAGGGGACCCAGTGAGAACCCTTATCACAGCAGTGAGAACCCTTATCACATGACCCACACAATGGTTCAGATTACTAATAGGAGTGCTTCTGAATGCAACATGCTGACTTCATGCTGTAGCCTCCAGGTAGATCATAAGTGAACATTCTCATGCTGTAGCCTCCAGGTAGATCATAAGTGAACATTCTCATGCTGTAGCCTCCAGGTAGATCACAAGTGAACATTCTCATGCTGTAGCCTCCAGGTAGATCACAAGTGAACATTCTCATGCTGTAGCCTCCAAGTAGATCACAAGTGAACATTCTTATGCTGTAGCCTCCAGGTAGATCATAAGTGAACATTCTCATGCTGTAGCCTCCAGGTAGATCATAAGTGAACATTCTCATGCTGTAGCCTCCAGGTAGATCATAAGTGAACATTCTCATGCTGTAGCCTCCAGGTACATCATAAGTGAACATTCTCATGCTGTAGCCTCCAGGTAGACTTCATGGTATGGTCCACTTGTAAATAACAAAGACAGGATGAGTTCAGAGTCTGTCTTTTGTATTGTTGCAGTTCATGCCGACATTTAACTCGAGTGGCCTCCCGCCACCAGGTGGAACGATGATGTACATGCAGGACTTTGCGCACGTGCCACCAGGGCGTATGGGCAGTAGTGACGCCCTCGACCTTCACTCGATAGCAGAGGACATGACAGAGCAGGACATGTATAGGATGTCTTCACAGCAGCAGCAACAACAAGGCTCATGGGTAGGACACATTTCTCTTGTTCTCGCTGTTGAAGAGTTAAACCAAGAAAGTCCATTTTCATATTTCAGAAGTAGCTGTAATAGCATGGATCCTCAGCCGTATCGCCAACTGTAATAGCATGGATCCTCAGCCGTGTCACCAACTGTAATAGCATGGATCCTCAGCCATGTCGCCAACTGTAATAGCATGGATCCTCAGCTGTGTCACCAACTGTAATAGCATGGATCCTCAGCCTTGTTGCCAACTGTAATAGCATGGATCCTCAGCCGTGTCGCCAACTGTAATAGCATGTATCCTCAGCCGTGTCGCCAACTGTAATAGCATGGATCCTCAGCCATGTCGCCAACTGCTCGTGAGAACACAGAAGTCTAATTAGACTATAACATCTTCTGGTGAAAACATTCAAGGCTACACAACTTACAAACTGATTAACTGAAGAATCCAACAGCACATATCCAACCAGCCACATGGTGCACAAAATGGATTTTCACTGTTTTGACAGTAATGTAATACATGTAATGTAATACATGTAATGTAAAACATGTAATACAATAGATAGTTTTCGTCTTTTCACACTCAGTATACCTTTGATTTGTAGCGATGTTCCTTGTATTTTAAAATATGTGAGATTACATTTATATAGTTTTTAAAACATATTTTTACTTTTGTGTGTCTTTTGAATGAACCCCTGTGGCTGGGTCCATGTGTTATTTGAATGAACCCCTGTGGCCGGGTCCGTGTGTTATTTGAATGAACCCCTGTGGCCGGGTCCATGTGTTATTTGAATGAACCCCTGTGGCTGGATCCGTGTGTTATTTGAATGAACCCCTGTGGCTGGGTCCATGTGTTATTTGAATGAACCCCTGTGGCCGGGTCCATGTGTTATTTGAATGAACCCCTGTGGCTGGATCCGTGTGTTATTTGAATGAACCCCTGTGGCTGTGGTCCATGTGTTATTTGAATGAACCCCTGTGGCTGGGTCCATGTGTTATTTGAATGAACCCCTGTGGTTGGGTCCGTGCGTTATTGTAATCATTGTTGGTTGTTAGAGTGTCTTTCTGGGCATCAGAAACATACTGTTGAGATTGCCTTGATAGACCATGTATTACCAGTAGAACTGTTCCTGGAAGACAGGGCACTGTGGCTGGAATAAATACTGTCTACGAGTTCTGGAAAAACATAATCTGTAGGGCCACGTTAGAGTATCGTGTTTCTAGAAATGTAACCACAGGCTGTAGTGCTGAGCACTGTCTGCCCATAGGCTGTAGTGCTGAGCACTGTCTACCCATAGGCTGTAGTGCTGAGCACTGCCTATAGGCTGTAGTACTGAGCACTGTCTGCCCATGGGCTGTAGTGCTGAGCACTGTCTGCCCATAGGCTGTAGTGCTGAGCACTGTCTGCCCATGGGTTGTAGTGCTGAGCACTGTCTGCCCATGGGTTGTAGTGCTGAGCACTGTCTGCCCATGGGTTGTAGTGCTGAGCACTGTCTGCCCATAGGCTGTGGTGCTGAGCACTGTCTGCCCATGGGTTGGAGTGCTGAGCACTGTCTGCCCATAGGCTGTAGTGCTGAGCACTGTCTGCCCATGGGCTGTAGTGCTGAGCACTGTCTGCCCATGGGCTGTAGTGCTGAGCACTGTCTGCCCATAGGCTGTAGTGCTGAGCACTGTCTGCCCATGGGTTGTAGTGCTGAGCACTGTCTGCCCATGGGCTATAGTGCTGATGCAGCCATGTCCTCCAGCAGGTTAGATCAGCCATGATTAGCTGTTATTAATGACAGATGACACCTATTTATAACCCAATATATGGGTCATAACTCACACTTTGGCCTAACCACAGACATAACCACTAAGGGCATTATGAATATATATTCAGATACAGGATGTGTTACCCATGAGTCACATAGGACGCAGGACAGTGTATTTTTATGCTCTTCCTTTGCCACACAATGGGCCATTAAGTGGTTAAGACTAGGTTATGGTTTGAGTCAAGGGTTGGGGTGCAGTATTCTCTAATCACCCCAGTACAACGACCTCCTGGAAGAAATAGGCTTCTCATGAAAGAACCCTAACCCTCTCCTCTGTTGCAGTTACAGGATGGACCAAAGCATCGGAAGACAGGGTCGATGCCAGAACCATTGTTTGAGATGCCAGAGATGGGAGACTCGCCCATGGGTCAGTCCGGTCAAGATGTGACCGTCACGCGGTCTCATTCCGACAACACTCACAAGAGAAACATCGGTCTGGAGTGTGTGGAAATACCTGACATGATGTCACAGGAAGACATTCACAAACAGAAGGTATGTGTTGATTGGTTGACTGCTGCGTCATGTGATTCAGGTCACATCATTAAATTCAATCATTGGTTGTTGTTCAAAACTATGAAGGCATGTGTTCCTTTGGACTATTAGATTTCTCAGAGACCTCAGTAAATATGGTTTATTGGCAGGGAATGAGGAAATATAATTAGTAAAGTGTTTTACAAGTTGGTATAAAAAATTTGAAAATAAATAGTGTGT
Organism: Lamellibrachia satsuma; assembly: GCA_033239005.1. Taxonomy (NCBI): domain Eukaryota; kingdom Metazoa; phylum Annelida; class Polychaeta; order Sabellida; family Siboglinidae; genus Lamellibrachia; species Lamellibrachia satsuma. Next base: position 4,502,940 of record BSQZ01000001.1, on the reverse strand, counting down.
TGTTAGTCAAAAAACAATATTTCAAATGTTTCTACAATGTTTATTTTATATGCCTTATGACATGATATTTTGTGGGATACTAATTCCGTATTTGGAAACAATTAACATTTAGCCTTTTTATCATGTATAATAGACACCTGGACTTCTAATTACAAAATAAAGGGGAACAGCATATTATACATGGAACATTACAGTATCTGCTGATTACACACTGTAATTCACGGCTGAACACACGATTAAAGCCCTTTTTTATTTTCATGAATTAGTCAGTCAACCTTTGTGTTGGTGCAGTGTAGAACAACTGAACAATGAATGTATCTACTAATATTTCTGTAATTTGCTGCCTCCATCTGTGCCATCCAGGATGACTTAAAACAACGCAGAAATAAAATGATGAAGAAGGTAATATACTGAGATACTGACTGGAGTGGTGTGATCCCCGGCAGAGCATTGCCACTCCACTGACTGGAGTGGTGTGACTCCCCTGGCACAGCATTGCCACTATGCAGTGCTTTGCTGCATGGTGTATTATATACGTTATGCTTTATCCGTCTCAGACCTACCCACAATGCATACATTTGGTTTCACAGCAACGTATTCAGTGTTAACATTATGAAAAGACACAGTTACTGAGAATATTCATAAAAACATTTTGCATCACTTTGTTCCGTATCATGCATTTTAGAAAGTTCTACCATACTACATGTTTTGGGCACTAAACAGACCTGTATGAGAAGGAGGGAAGAAATGCACTAGGTCTACTGTAATGTCCTATAAGTATGCACTAGGTCTACTGTAATGTCCTATAAGTATGCACTAGGTCTACTGTAATGTCCTATAAGTATGCACTAGGTATACTGAAATGTCCTATAAGTATGCACTAGGTCTACTGTAATGTCCTGTAAGTATGCACTAGGTCTACTGAAATGTCCTATAAGTATGCACTAGGTCTATTGTAATGTCCTATAAGTATGCACTATGGGTTTGTCTGTACTGCCAAAATATCACCTTTTCAGTTTTTTATTGAAACTTGTGCTTATGGTCTTTTTAAATTGTAGCATGAATCTATTCATTTGTTTCCGTATTCAATTTTCACCCTAGTAAGAGTCAATTCCTATCATGTTGTTGTCATGGTTACACTGTTGCAGGGTCTATGAGGCAAGACAGTTTACTAAGATTGAGTTTAGTCATGTCACTACTCCACCAACTAGGAAACAAAAGCATTTTCACTTTAGTATGCTGACAATTTGAAGGAGTGTCTCTGAAGGTATAATTTTAATGGTGACTGGCCCTGTCTCTGTCTCTACTGCAATGGTGACTGGTGCTGTCTCTGTGTCTACTGCAGTGCTCACCAACAGCATGGTCAGGTTCAACAGGATATGTCACTGTCCACTTCCTGCCTTTATTTAGACATGTCATTTATGTTCTCAGTCACAACTCTGGCTGATGCACTGTAGGTAGGAAAGAGGTGTCAGTCAATCATTTTAGTATCTGTATTGGTGCGCTTTATGACATTTACTCGTTTTTTTTGCATGATAAACTGTCATTCTGCTTACATTTTTGAGTATTATTTTGCAGTGTTATAAATTATATAGTTTTTGTTCACACGTTCGTTCCCAGTTCTGTCGCCACTGCGTGGTCGACTAAGTTTTGTTTCAGTTTGATGTTTTGTGTGCCATTTATTAATTCCCTGATATTAGAGTGCGCCATCCATTTTGATATGCCCAGATATACATACCGTATAAGTGATCATGATGAAATGATGTTTAGTATATTTAGTTAGTTTCCACAAATTGTAATAATCAAGGAATGACACAAAAAGAGTTTCTTTTAAACTGGTCAAGGTTCATTGTTTACATGGGTCATGTGTGTGGTGTACATTTAACATTTCTTCCAGAACATGTGTTCTTTCACTTTCTGACTATAATGATATATACAAAGATGTGTTTTTCTCCATTATTTATAAAAAAAATATTATCTAATATGACATAAAGCTTTGTTGAATTTTTTATGTACAAGTCACAGTCTATCATATTTATTGTAAAATCATGTTATATAGTATGAGCTACATCAGACATCTTATGTAGTATGAGCTATATCAGACATCTTATGTAGTATGAGCTACATCAGACATCTTATGTAGTATGAGCTACATCAGACATCTTATGTAGTATGAGCTACATCAGACATCTTATGTAGTATGAGCTACATCAGACATCTTATGTAGTATGAGCTACATCAGACATCTTAAGGTTGATATTCATAAACAGATAACAATGATATTATATTATACATTTGGGTGAACCAGATGTGAGAATAGACATAGTTTAACATGGGTTTACAATAAAAAAAACTATCCTAATTTGTCCCTTTGAAAGGCACAAGATGAGCAGAATTTATGAAAGCTGCGGGTTGTTTCAGATGATGTCACTGCCTTGTAACGTGTATGACACAGACTCTTCCCCCCACATCAGCCCTGCCAGCTCCCCCATCCCCACCCCCACCCGGGACACGTGGATGGATAACAGTCGGTGTGAGTCCAGCGAGGAGACAATGACGTCCCCCGGAGGCAGCTTTGCCCAGGAGGTTTGTCCTGTTGTCCTTGTCTTGTGTAGTTGCATTCTCATATATATATATATATATATATATATATATATATATATATATATATATATATATATATATATATATATATATTTACCTAGAATTAGTTTTTTTTTTTCAACTGCCATGTTATGCATATATGTTAGACTAATAGCACTTTAGCACAGTTAGGGCCAAAGTTATGTCTGCATACATTTAACCATTTCAATACTACAGCCCTGATCTGCTGTTACCACTGAATACTGCATTCCCAGTGAATATGCAAGAAAATTGATTGCATCGCTTCAAGTCAAGATTTCAGCAACAAAAATGCATTTTATGAATATTTATATTATATACATATTCTGAAAGTACGATAATCTGCGAGTAAAATGAGCCATATCATTTTACAGTTTGTCGTCATGGTAACCAGCAATCCAAAATGGCCGTCACGATTTCAACGTTTTTGTAGTTGCTGAACGCAGTTGTATGCCAATGTACATATTTAATGTAAACTACTCATGTTGATCATGCTACAGGAGTGTTATGATATAAAATACAATATAAAGTACATTTTGTGGGGTATGAAAAAGTGAAAAACAAGTTATTTATTTGTATTTTAAACATATATGACAGAAGTGTTTATTTATATATTTGCTAACACATTCATCGCTACTGGACCAATTCAAACTACGCATCATCCAGCATTGATAGTACAGTGCACAGCTCATCCTCAGCATTTACACCGTCACTTTCATCATCGCTGACGTCCGAAAATCGAAAATACTCCCATTGTCAGTATCTGTTTTGCTGAATAAACAGATACTGACAATGGGAGTATTTTCGATTTCCGGACTAAGTTCGCCAACATCATTGTTGTTTTGATTGTCAAAATCCGACAAAGATTCGTCGCTAAAACTATAAAATAATCTGTCAAAAACATACAGCGGTAAACCGTCAGTTGAAGTAATACTGTAGCGTCACACACCGTGAAATGGTTAAAGACTTAAGTTCATGTAATGCAATTTTTTTGCCATTTTCTAATCATTAACATTAAAAATGTTTCACGCACTAGTCTGAAATTTGTCATAGGTAAATTTCACAACAGATCCTACATGTATACCAAATTTCATTAAAATCAGAGGGGTCACGAATATTACTGGTTGATTTCATATAGAATGAATCTATGAACAAAACCCCAGCTAGCACTTTTTTGCACAAGTTTATTAAAAAAATTCCAGCAGAGCTGTTGAGAGAGTAGAATAAATATTAATAGATTTCTTGACAGAAACATGTGGCGATGTTTTAGTGATGACAGGAAGTTGAAGTGGTCTTGAGATGCTTGTATGGTAATTAACTTTGTCACCTCACCCAGATCCAAGGTAGCCGTGACACCGCCCTGTTCATACAGCAAGCTACTGTATGTTCTTTGTTATTTCACTCATAGTACATTTGATGTATTTGTGAAATTCAAATATGTTTTTAATATTTGTTTCTAGCTCGACTTTGATGAAAGTTAGTAGAAAGTAGCCTTAGTGGGTTGCAACAATAAATCTGACGGTTGTCATCACAGATGTGGGAGTCCTTTTGGTCTTTTCAGTCACCCCCCATAATGAGTGTATCACAACCTGGGCCGATGTCAGGGTCAAGTTCATCACCCCCAGACCTTCGCAGCCCCACGTTGCATGCGGTCACCACCAACCAGAGTCAGATCATGTCAATGGATGATGAGGACTTCAGCACGGATGATGAGCACCCTGTAAGTGAGGCTGTCGTGTACATGTGCATGCAACTGTGTCGTACTCTGTGCATACTTTAACATGTAGCGTGATAAGGTGCTTGTGACAGTTCCATAGATGCACTGTCTCCATTTATTTGATTGGACACTATTTCTATGTTAGTTTTTTGTGTAAATTTTTATATTTAAGAAATGCACTTTTCTGTATGTTTTTTTATAGAATGTAGTAGTAGCATTATGTTATTCACAGACTGTAGATCTGCTTGTTAACTGTAGCTGAAGCAGGCATGCCACATATATGGTTATGTAGTTGCTGCAGCCATTCTTTTTAGTTGGCTGATTTGATGTTTTTCTCCAACCACAAGCTGCTGAGTGGATTAGTTTCAAATTTCATGCAGTGAAGAGCAGAAGGAGGGACAGTTTTAAAACTTGTGGGCCATAATGAAATGAAATTATAGAATTTTTTATGTTATGCAACAATCACAAAGCTAACCTTTTCTTGATGTCATTTCTCATTTAAGTGTTTTTTGCAAAGCCAGCCTTTTTTCGATGGCATTTCTAATGTTTTGTTGTGCTACGTCTTAGCAGGAGCATCGACTCAGCTGGTCAGAGAACGTTCCCCATCTCCTTGCAAGGGCATGTTGACTCTTTCTTGCTCACTGCATTCTGTGTATAAGTCTAACTCACTTGTTGGGGCACGGTCAAGTAACACGTATCAGTTTACCAAAAACCCATTTCGCTGGATTAACAGGAACATAAAATCTAGCCATGCCAATCTTTAAAGTTATTGTTCTAATATAGTACTAATTGCAAACTGTACAAAATGAAATTACAGAAACATCAATCAAGTCTAATTTATCATCAGTTCACAACAACACGTATGTGACTTTAATTAAAAATTTTAAAGAGACACATTCTTCAACAGAGATATGAAACTAACTGCTGGTGTTGTAAGCAAAAATTAATTGTCCATATTGAAATAAGTATTATGTTACTGTAACTTTAACAGTTTGATATGATGTTTGGAATTTTGTGCAGTTACAAAGATGATACAATTGAGTGTGTGGTTAGAAGCTACTTGTGGCTACAGACCACTGTTGGCAGACTGGTACAAGAACTAATCATGTGGAAATGGGTTTCTATGCATCATATGTTGAGGCCAACATGTAGGTGTCAGTGTGGTATACCCTCCTTCGAGAGATTAGATTCAGTGATTTGTAGCATGGGAGGAAAAGATTGTGTTAATGGGAGAGGGGACCATGAGATTGTTGAACAGATTGTGGTAGTGGGAGAGGAGGAGAAGAGATTGTTCAGGGAGGAACAGATTATGGTAATGGGAGAGGAGTACATGAAATTGTTTTCAGGGAGGAACATATTGTAATAATGGGAGAGAAGATGAGATTGTTGAGCAGATTTTGGTAATGGGAGAGGAGAAGATGATATTGTTCAGGGAGGAACAGATTGTGATAATGGGAGAGGAGAAGATGAAATTGTTGAACAGATTGTGGTAGTGGGAGAGGGGAAGATGAGGTTGTCCAGGGAGGAACAGATTGTGATAATGGCAGAGGAGAAGATGGATTGTTGAACAGATTGTGGTAGTAGGAGAGAAGATGGGAGAGGAGTATATGAGATTGTTGTCTTCGTGATCGTTCATTTTCATAATAACACAGTTCTTTTTAATGTATCAGTTTGCTAAATGTACATTTTGCTGGATTAACAGATATATAACATAAAGGAGCCATCTTGGAGAGACAGCGAAAGTCATTACAAATATTTCAACTGTTGAATATGTTAGTAAGAACTGTGTTATTAGGAGTAGACTAGATTTGTTGATTCTCTTGATGTTGACTCACTGTTGGCCTCAGTCTTTGATGTTCTCTTTGTTTGCTTTGGTTTCTGTTGACACATTTACCAGCATTGTAGATTGCCAGCTAACATTGGGTGTCCCTGTGATAACATTAGAGGGGGAAGGTAACAGAAGTCTGTTAACTTAGTAGTGCCGACTAACACTTTCCTAACTGCACCAAGTAAAACATGTACTACTGTGTTAACTCATTCGTTAATTGTCTGCTTTTAGAAAATACCAATAAAGTTAGGTTTTAAATATTAGAGCAGTCTTATTTGCCACAAATATTTTGTTAGTTTCGTATATACTACCTGTGTGCTTTGATGATGGACCTCAATAAAGTGTCAATGCCTTTAAAAACCTGGAAAGCACAGATGTTTGTTATGTGATTGTGTGTTGAAACCCTGTTGGTTACTTCTTTGAGTAATGTTTGGAACATGTACAACATTTTTAATGCTCGACTTAAAGTGCAATTTTGTTAAATGTTTCTCTCTAGCGATTTCATGTTAGAATGTGGATGTTTAAACTTATGCCTATGAAGTCAAAGTGCCACCAGATCAATTTATCAAGACAACTAGTGAAGCCACATATTCACTTGGCAGTGTTTAGTCTCAGCTGTCCTTCATCTGTAGCTATGTAAGATTATACTATAACTAACATCATTGCTTTAGTATACCTCCATAAAATTAGTTACATTTTATGGAAATATTTTAACATCACCACAAATGTTTGTGTTTCAAAAAGAAATAAAGAAATTAATCCTAAGTTGATACTCTAGCAACTTAGGTGCATAGAGCTGTATTTATTGTATGTAGTGTACATATCAACTGAGTGTCATTGTGCTGACATAGTGGAACAGTGTCACTCTGTATGAAAGAAAGGACTGCTTTGTGCCATGGTGCAATGTACTTGAATATGTTGTGTGAATTTGATCGCCTCCAAAGGCGTAGGCAGATAGCTGTAGTTGATGTAAGTCAGTGAGACAGATGTGTGCACCTCTGAGTGAGTGTAATACAACCACACGTATAGAACCAGTCACGACACAACTCATTTAGATGTGTTCAGTTTGGTGTCCACTTGGCCTCACACCAACCCTAGATCCAGTTGGTTGCTTTTACTTCTAGCTGTCCAACTGCAGATGAAGGCAGAACGTAGACTGTTGTTGACTTTATAAGGACTCTAAGGTGGTGTGGTTGATTTCCTGCTCTGACCAGAGTGTTATGTTTTACAGTTGGACGATAATGGACCGTTCAGTGAGTTGAACTTGTTGAAGTACAAGCCTGCACATCTCGCTGTCTTCTTACACTATCTCATATCCAACAGCGACCCGTCACCTCTGGTAAGTCATACAACGTGGCCATAAGTCAGTCCGTCTGTCTCGGTCGGTCGGTCGGTCGGTTGGTTGGTTGGTTGGTCTGAACTTGGCAAATATAGAGTTATGGAATACAAATCTGCAGCTTGATTGGAGTTTTAGTGGGAGCTCATGGTAGAAAACATCACCTGTTCCATTGGCTGTGGGGTAAGAACCAGCTAAGATTGTATTGAACATGTGATGCTTGTTACTTCTGTACATCACAAGATTATGTACTTAGACAGAGATAATCTCCATTTGTAGCATATGTGTTTTGGATGAGACACTGAAAGCCATTGGTCTTCTTCCTGTGTCTGTGCCAGGGAAGTAGAAGACTTCTTCCTGTGTATGTGCCAGGGGAGTAGAAGACTTCTTCCTGTGTCTGTGCCAGTGGAGTAGAAGACTTCTTCCTGTGTCTGTGCCAGGGGAGTAGAAGACTTCTTCCTGTGTCTGTGCCAGGGGAGTAGAAGACTTCTTCCTGTGTCTGTGCCAGGGGAGTAGAAGACTTCTTCCTGTGTCTGTGACAGGGGAGTAGAAGACTTCTTCCTGTGTATGTGCCAGGGGAGTAGAAGACTTCTTCCTGTGTCTGTGCCAGGGGAGTAGAAGACTTCTTCCTGTGTCTGTGCCAGGGGAGTAGAAGACTTCTTCCTGTGTATGTGCCAGGGGAGTAGAAGACTTCTTCCTGTGTCTGTGCCAGGGGAGTAGAAGACTTCTTCCTGTGTATGTGCCATGGGAGTAGAATACTTCTTCCTGTGTCTGGCCAGGGGAGTAGAAGACTTCTTCCTGTGTCTGTGCCAAGGGAGTAGAAGATTCCAGGGGTAAATGTGTAAGCTGTCATAAACTCACTTACTAGAGAAGGAACACTAATAAACTCGTCAATGCAACACCCAGTTGGGAGTTGCTGATTACCCAACAGCTATGTTAGCTGTCATTTGAAGTTCTGTCATAGAAGTGATGGCAACGAGACATGTTTCAGCTGTTCTACCTGGTGACAGAGAGCTACACCCAGGGTAACCTGAAAGAGATGAGAAAGTGGGCCTATGAGATCCATTCGACCTTTCTTGTCGAGAAAGCAGTAAGTCAGCAGTTCTCAGTTCGCAGTAAACGTGTTTGTCTTCTAATAATGGGCAAGAACATAGTTGAATGGTTATGAAAATATTGATACAAGTAGTGTTCTCACTTAAAAACCTAGTAGAACTGGAGGACACAAAGTAACTTTAGTGAAGGATCAGTGTTGACTGGATATAAGAAAGTACTAATTTTCACAGAGGATGATAAATGAATGGAACAAATTATCTACTGATTGTATAAATTATCTACTGATTGTATAAATGCTAGCAGCTTCAACATGTTTAAAAACAAAAATGACAAATATCTAGGAGGGGCTGGCACATAGATGAACATTTTTTGGGCTATCAATAATCCAGTGACTTCCTAGTCTACTTGACTTCTGGTGTTTTAGCTTTGGATGGCAATCTTATTAAATCACTAAATGTGTGTGTCATGTGATAGCTGCTGCATAATGTCAAGTCACTAAATGTGTGTGTTATGCGATAGCTGCTGCATAATGTCACGTCACTAAATGTGTGTGTCGTGTGATAGCTGCTGCATAATGTCATGTCACTAAATGTGTGTGTCATGTGATAGCTGCTCCATAATGTCAAGTCACTAAATGTGTCTGTCGTGTGATAGCTGCTGCATAATGTCACGTCACTAAATGTGTGTGTCGTGTGATAGCTGCTGCATAATGTCACGTCACTAAATGTGTGTGTCGTGTGATAGCTGCTGCATAATGTCACGTCACTAAATGTGTGTGTTGTGTGATAGCTGCTGCATAATGTCACGTCACTAAATGTGTGTGTCGTGTGATAGCTGCTGCATAATGTCACGTCACTAAATGTGTGTGTCATGTGATAGCTGCTGCATAATGTCAAGTCACTAAATGTGTGTGTCATGTGATAGCTGCTGTGTTATGTCGTGTCACTAAATGTGTGTGTGTCGTGTGATAGCTGCTGCATTATGTCGTGTCACTAAATGTGTGTTGTGTGCAGCCTTTGCGCGTGAACGTGGACGACGGTATCATCTCCAACATAGACCACATCCTGCAGTACAAACCTGACAAGGAGGAACAGATCCGCGGCATCTTCCAACTGGCGCGACACATCGCACAAAACGAGATCAGCGAGCTGCTCCAGGACTTCCGCAACAAGAGGGCGCTAGGTGTGTGTTGGTCAATCAATCAATAGGGGACGCAAGTCTCATCTGCCGTCATGTTGGTTTTACGCATATTTGCCCATAGATGCTCACTTCTGGCCTGACATGCTGCTCGCTGCCATATTTCACACATAAACACATTTGTAATTAAAATAGAAGAAACAATAACACATTGACTTCTATTATTTATTAAAAACAACTGACATTAAAATGTGACAGTACTAATACCAGTGGTTTATTTTATAATGACATAAGTACATTTAACGTGTTATGGACAACTCGGAAGCCGGAAGGGCATTATCTCATCAACTATTAGTATTTATTATTATTTAATGCATGTACGCATTACAGACATGGGGTGAAACGTGTTTCGCTTATGCTGTTCTTCAACAAGATTGCTCTAACAATTTTACATTTAAATAAAAATTCTGGTGTGAATCACAATAATATACAATAAGTTAAATTAATATCATAAAGTTAAATATGTTAATGAATAAATAGATGTATATTCAAATGTCCATGTCATTAAAAAGTGCTTAGATGCAATTATTGAAAAATCAATAAGCATCAATCTCATCAACTGTCGACTCAAACGAGAATCACTTGTGTGCACCATTTATTTTTGTTTCAAATATATAAGTGGCATTGGACATAATTAAGTAATGAGAATATTACTTGAGAAAATTAAATTAAAAGTTAGAAACATAAATTCTACCCCCAAATCTTAAAAAAATATCAGCTACCTCCTTCCATGATAATAATATTGTACATACAATATATATGAAAATAATATTGCAACACACTGTAATATCGATAGCAGTGAGTAGTTACATGTCCAACTAAGATGTATTAGAAGCGTAAATGATAGAATAAAGACACGTGCTCATACGTAAATGTCTTCAAATTCAGCTTAGAAAACTCTTGTTTGCGTATGATAGTAAGATGAAGTTCTCATAAGTAAATCTTGTTTGCAAATGACAGTAAGATGAAGTTCTCATAAGTAAATCTTGTTTGCATATGACAATAAGATGAAATTCTTGTAAGTAAGTCTTGTTTGCGTATGACATTAAGATGAAGTTTGCGTATAACAATAAGATGAAGTTCTCATAAGTAAATCTTGTTTGTGTATGACAGTAAGATGAAGTTCTCAAAAGTAAATCTTGTGTGTGTCTGACAGTAAGATGAAGTTTTCATAAATAAATCTTGTTTGTGTATGACCGTAAGATGAAGTTCTCATAAGTAAATCTTGTTTGTGTATGACAGACAGCCTGGGCAATATGTGTGTTAATGCCACTCTGTATGTCAGGCCTGGGCAATCTGTATGGCGACCATGAGCTCAGTGACGGCAATATGGACCGCTCAGCGGAGCTGAAGATTGTGGAGAAATATCTGTGGCCACACCTTGAGAGGCTCGTGTAAGTATCTTGTGGCATTCTGTGAATAAGCCATTGTACCAATTAGTTATACTATGTTTATTCTAACTAGTGCACGCTCCTTGAAAGGGAGTAGTTTGTTGCTGGTACATTGATTTTCTAAACTAATGGTGGCGACTAATGTGCTGTGCAGGTGATTGTGGCAGAATAATGTGTTGTTAACTAAATCCATGTTTACTTTTGGTGATGTACTACAACTGGTTATAAAGCTACTGGACTGTGGGGTATGGAGTGGTGACTGTTGAAGACACTGTGTGTTGCAGCACCAATGACGAAGGGGCTGCGAGGAACAAGGCCATGGCCTCAGCGCTATCCACCTTCTTCAAGCAGGTCGGCTGCACAAACCCTTCGAAAAACAACAGCTTTCTGGACCGCTGTCAAAGCTTCGTTGCCAAAGACAAGAAAGGCTTCAAATTCAAAACAAAACAGTCAAAACAAAAGGCGAGTACACATAAACATGATTCAACTGGAGGGTTTACACTGTTGTGTTACAGTAGGGAACTGTAGCATAGTGCATGAGTATCATGATACACCTGGACGGTTTACACTGTTGTGTTACAGTGGGGAACTGTAACATAGTACATGAGTATCATGATACACCTGGAGGGTTTACACTGTTGTGTTACAGTAGGGAACTGTAACATAGTACATGAGTATCATGATACACCTGGAGGGTTTACACTGTTGTGTTACAGTAGGGAACTGTAACATAGTACATGAGTATCATGATACACCTGGAGGGTTTGCACTGTTGTGTTACAGTAGGGAACTGTAGCATAGTGCATGAGTATCACACTCTCAGTTGACAAAAGTAACATTCAAATCTTCTTCAGTTTTGTTCAGTTGCGATTGCCTCAGTTCACCCAGCTACATAAATGTGTCCCAGGAAACAGTGAAGTAATTCCAACAATGGACTTAATCGAATGAACAGCTGAATGAATCTGCTTCACAGAAAAGTTGAGTTGTTGTTTAAATGAACAGGTCTGCTCGGGGAGGGGGGATAAAAATACTTAGATTTTTCCTTTTGGACAACATTAGTGCTATGTAACAAGCTTAATTTACATTTGAAATGGCATCATTAACAGCAAAGTACAGTACTCTGTACAATAACGTGACAATTATGTGGCAAGTGAATGTGTTTATATTGGTATGTTCCATCTGTTACAGGTTCACTACGTGCACGGCCATCAGTTCATTGCCCAACAGTTCTATACAGTGACAGTATGCAGTCAGTGTCAGGGCGTGCTGTGGGGCATTGGCAGTCAGGGTTACCAGTGCGTCAGTAAGTACCCTCGGGGTGGATAACATTGATGATCTGAGTTGACAAGACTAGCCGATAATGTGCTTTTAGCTGGCCACAGCTTTTGCACCTGAAATAATTGTCACTTTGTGAGCCGTCACTCTCAATGATGACAGACTGTTGGAGTCTGTCATAGTGTAGGCGTACATGAGTGAAATGCATCCAGACCATGTTATGAGTTCATTAATGACCAACGATTCTCTTGATGCCATCTCTAGAAGTAGAGCTAATCTATTATTTGAGAGCATTATAAGGACTTCTTGACTCTTAGGGAAATTACTCCCAGACAAATAAGGAGTTTGGTGTATATGACAGCTTATGCACAATGGCTTATTAATTATACAGCTAATGTACCCAACTTATGGGCAATCAGAACTGTACATTTATAGGAGAACAACTGCTACAGAACAGTTTTGAATGAAGCTGAGAAGGTACTGTTGGTCAGCATCGTTTATAGAGAGCAGCAACATGCATCATGTGTATCACCACCAGAGTGCAGCACAGTCATTGACAAGCAGCAGTTTACTTACTTGTTACATAGTTACAATGTTACATAGTTACAGTGATAATAAACCCTGCTAGAGTCACGAAACGAATGACAAAATGATGTTGTCTGTTGCTAGACTGTGAGTGCAACATCCACAAGCAGTGTGTCGACCGCGTGCAGGAACTCTGCAGCAAGAAGAAGAAAGACAGCAAACGCCAGTCGATGCTGGACAAGATCATTCGCAAGCAGCCCAACAACCCCAGTAAGTCGTTCTCTCACTAATCTCTCACTAGTCTTTCATTAACGTTCATTTGCTGCTAACAGTAAATTCATGAACAGCCCTGGTGCAACGCTCACTAAGAAACAACATGGATATGTCGGTGTCCTCATGGAATGTTTAACATGACACATTTGAGTTGTGTCCAGTAGGGGCAACATTAGTTTTATCGCCAAATCTTCATTTTGAGTAGCGATTTCTGAGCCTGTACCCACTTGTGGAAGGCTCATTTGATATATTGACAGGTGTAACTTAGAGAAATGCATCACCACCCTTTGTGTTACACTGTAGCATCACAGTTCATTAACAGCTGTAATATAATTACGTCATACTAAGAAGACGTGTTTGTGCCAGGGGAACCCTCCAAGGAGCACACTGTATATGTACACTGTAATAGTATCAGCTCTTATACCCACATGTTTCATTTATTTCTTTCGTAATGATTTCAGTAAAATATGCTGAATGGAAAATAATATATTTCAATGTCTGTATCTGTCATTACAAATGAACTTCGAGTACTAACTGATCGTTGAAATCTGCAAAGTACTCATCACACTGCCCTGTTTTGTACTGCTACCAGTAGGACGCTTCCACCTGTACCTGGATAACCGCCATAGTATGTACATGTGCACACCCCACATTGATACCCTTTCACTGCCACCACATCCCCTGTGGTAGTTGCAGTGCGCCCCAGGTTGGGGTGTTGTTGAAGGGGTGTCCATGTGACGGGCAAGGGATATGTGTTGTCTAAATGATGTTACTCGTGCACTACAAGTTACATCTATGTATAAACTGCTTCGCTCTGTTTACTCTAAGTTATGATGTTTATTTCTCAAACTGTACATTCAGCCATCGGCAAACACCGCCCTCATTCAATAACCTGTGTCCACATTTTGTCCTTTGCAAATTATTAATAATTTTGAAACACCGATTGTGATATCATGTATAGACATGTAACACAAGTGAAAGAGGCCTGTCCATTGACAGACTATTGAATGAAGAATTGATGTTTGTAAGTGGCTGTATATGAAATGTTGTATTATGTCTGCCTGCACACACATGCACATTGCCTGCATCTTCTCACTCTGTTGCCTCTCTACATAATGCTTGTTGATGACCTAACCACGGCATGTTGTCGTTGGTTACCAAACACAGTGAGCATGCCGGTTTCATGTCGTTGTTGGTTACTGTGTAGTGTGAATGTGCTTGTTTAAAAGTGTTTCTTAATTCACTGAATGAATGAAACTAGTGTGCTTTATGTGGTGCTTGGTGTATCACATGTGGTGCTTTGTGTATCATATAGTGCATGGTGTATCACATGTGGTGCTATATGTATCATATGTGGTGCTTGGTGTATCACATGTGGTGCTTGGTGTATCACATGTTGTGCTTGATGTATCACATGTGGTGCTTGGTGTACCACATGTTATCAATGGCTGTAACCTTGGTGCTGGATGTAGTTTGTTTTGTCACATGTTGTCTTAGTAACATTATCAGTTGTGTTTCGTTTCGTTTATTGAACTACACTAGTTTATGATCTTCATTATACGGGTTTTAGGAACTCTTCATATTCTGTCCATACATTTGACCAGTAGAATGTTGTTCAATGATAGTTCTGTTGTATTATCCCCAGCATTCATTTTATGGCTCCGATAGTAATGGACTTAGTTATATTCAGTCTCATGTTAGTAGAAAAGGCATTTGTAGTTCCCCTCTGTCGTTTTGCCAGCATTACCTCAGTTTGTTATTAGTGCAACTTATGACTGGTCCAGTGAACGATGCATGTCAAACTTAGTTTAGCTGAAACCTCTAAAAGTTGGTGTAGAGTGTGTTTTGGACACGATTACATAGTAGAGTTGGCTCCCCTGGTATGTGGCTGCCCTTGTTGCTTCTCTGCTAGAGTTAAGTTTGGTGGTAGTCTTCAGTGCGCTCCTTCCTCCTCCCCTCTCTCTCAGGTCACTCGCCCCGTGTAGGTAGTCATGTCAGGCGGTGTGGTAGTCGTCATGTCAGGCAGTGTGGTACTTGTCATGTCAGGCGGTGTGGTACTCGTCATGTCAGGCGGTGTGGTACTCGTCATGTCAGGCGGTGTGGTACTCGTCATGTCAGGCGGTGTGGTACTCGTCATGTTAGGCGGTGTGGTACTCGTCATGTCAGGCGGTGTGGTACTCGTCATGTCAGGCGGTGTGGTACTCGTCATGTAAGGCGGTGTGGTACTCGTCATGTCAGGCGGTGTGGTACTCGTCATGTCAGGCGGTGTGGTACTCGTCAAGTCAGGCGGTGTGATACTCGTCAAGTCAGGCAGTGTGGTACTTGTCATGTCAGGCGGTTTGGTAGTTGTAACAGTACAGTCTGTTGCATCTCGAGCTCCTGCAGCTACGACATGCAATAGATGGTGTATTCTAGATGTGTCATTTAATACCAGTCAGTGATTGACAGCTGTTAATCACTCCTTGTGTGATCATTGTGAGTTGCATCACCTGCCATTGAGTGTGGCTGATAGTGTTGCTTGCTGCCTGTCATCTGAGGACGGCTGCTCCTGGCTGGACTTACATGGCCTCTGCACTGCATGTCTACAGCCAGTGACCACACTGGCCACACTGCACACAGCATATATCAACTGGCCTGTGAGCATCACCACGCATGACAACACAGACAGAGGCAGTGTGTGTGTGTATGTATGACACTGTGTGTGTGTGTGCATGAAGACAGTGTCAGAGCGTGTCAGTCAAGGAAGTGTGAGTAATACTGTGTCACTGTGTCTCCTACAGTCACGCCCTATCATGGTGTCAAAGACCGTAGTCAAGATGAAGGCTACACCAGTCCGACCACCCTGCCTCCCGCCTACCACTTGCGGGTGCACGCTAAGGAGGATGATGATGATGATGGTAACTGATCGTTACATAAGCACATTGTGACCAAAGCCCACTGCAGAAAGAAATCCTGGTTGCTCACTTTGCTGTTACATTTTGGTTTATTCATGATTCATGACATTGTGCCTGAAGCTGCAATCCTTCAGTTAAGCCGTGGTCATTCAGTTAAAGCTCCTATTGCTAGCAACCTAAAATTACCACATGGATGTGTGGTGGTATTCAAACCATGTGCAAATTAGGATTTGTCTGTTGGTGTGGTTCTGGTCACATTCCACACCAATGTCCCATTAGCAGAGTAAAATCATATAGCACATTGACTGCAAGTGGCATCTCTTAGGTATTGGTGGTAAGTACCTGGTTGAGCTCATTGTACAGCAAACAAGGTAAGGCTGGCCACAGAAGGGCCATCAGGAGGGCCATCGGGAGGGCCACAGGAGGGCCATCAGGAGATAACAGGCGAGAAGTCAAACGTCCATGCCCCATCTCCCACCAATATCTCCCACCAATCTTGGGTCGTCTGTTCGCTGTGTGTGTCCAAACATCTTCCTCTTGTTCTGTCATAGAAGGTGAAGCAGGTCTTTGTGACACGTTACACCAGTGTTTCTTGGTGTGCTCACTTATTCTGTTGGAATACAGTTATTGTCCTAGAATACAGTTATTGTCTACAAATATTAAGGTTTTGACAGTTTTGTGCTATTTGCTCCTTGCCTGTGGATTCTCTTGAGGTTTTGGCAACACTGCGATCTGGTCATTGCCAATGGATTCTCTTGAGGTTTTGGCAACACTGCGATCTGGTCATTGCCAATGGATTCTCTTGAGGTTTTGGCAACACTGCGATCTGGTCATTGCCAATGGATTCTCTTGAGGTTTTGGCAACACTGCGATCTGGTCATTGCCAATGGATTCTCTTGAGGTTTTGGCAACACTGCGATCTGGTCATTGCCAATGGATTCTCTTGAGGTTTTGGCAACACTGCGATCTGGTCATTGTCTACAGATATTCTTGAGGTTTCTGGCAGCTTTGTTCAGCCCATTCACCAGTTGAATCACCTCTTTAAGTCTTGTTTACTTGTCCATGTCACAGGTGTGTCACATTTGGTTGGTTCTTGTTGTCTTGTGTGTTACATTGTCATATTGTGTTTGTGTTTTACACTCTCTTCAGACAATTGTAATAAGATGTCAAGTGATATACATATGGTGCTGGACTGTTCTCTTTTGTAGTTTAGCACTTATTGTTGTGCTTAGCAAACAATCTCTTCTACTTTGCTGTCAGTAACGTAGTAACTAACTGTAGTATCATTCCTTGCACACTTGGCTTTGGCAATAACTCTTCAATTAACATAATTAACTGGTAGTTTTTTACTACATCATTTGCAATGATTGCTGTGGACTTGTCATCACAGTCAGTCATTCCTGGATCATTTGTAGTGAATTGCACTTGTCGTCACAGTCAGTCATTCCTGGATCATTTGTAGTGAATTGCACTTGTCATCACAGTCAGTCATTCCTGGATCATTTGTAGTGAATTGCACTTGTCATCACAGTCAGTCATTCCTGGATCATTTGTAGTGAATTGCACTTGTCATCACAGTCAGTCATTCCTGGATCATTTGTAGTGAATTGCACTTGTCGTCACAGTCAGTCATTCCTGGATCATTTGTAGTGAATTGCACTTGTCGTCACAGTCAGTCATTCCTGGATCATTTGTAGTGAATTGCACTTGTCGTCACAGTCAGTCATTCCTGGATCATTTGTAGTGAATTGCACTTGTCATCACAGTCAGTCATTCCTGGATCATTTGTAGTGAATTGCACTTGTCATCACAGTCAGTCATTCCTGGATCATTTGTAGTGAATTGCACTTGTCATCACAGTCAGTCATTCCTGGATCATTTGTAGTGAATTGCACTTGTCATCACAGTCAGTCATTCCTGGATCATTTGTAGTGAATTGCACTTGTCATCACAGTCAGACATCGCCGGATCATTTGTAGCGATTTGGACTTGTCGTCACAGTCAGTCATTCCTGGATCATTTGTAGCAATTTGCACTTGTCATCACAGTCAGTCATTCCTGGATCATTTGTAATGAATTGCACTTGTCGTCACAGTCAGACATCGCTA
This sequence comes from Lamellibrachia satsuma, assembly GCA_033239005.1. Taxonomy (NCBI): domain Eukaryota; kingdom Metazoa; phylum Annelida; class Polychaeta; order Sabellida; family Siboglinidae; genus Lamellibrachia; species Lamellibrachia satsuma. Next base: position 4,484,721 of record BSQZ01000001.1, on the reverse strand, counting down.
GATCATTTGTAGTGATTTGCACTTGTCGTCACAGTCAGACATCACTGGATCATTTGTAGCGATTTGCACTTGTCATCACAGTCAGTCATTCCTGGATCATTTGTAGTGAATTGCACTTGTTGTCACAGTCAGACATCTCTGGATCATTTGTAGCGATTTGCACTTGTCGTCACAGTCAGACATTGCTAGATCATTTGTAGCAATTTGCACTTGTCGTCACAGTCAGACATCGCTAGATCATTTGTAGCGATTTGCACTTGTCATCACTGGAAACTTTGCACTAATAACCAATCAACCCTGGTTGCAATTCATGTAATTTGTCATTGGTTCACCTGTAGACACAAACAGGTGTGTTTACTGGTGTGTGACAGTCGTGTGTGTCTCTACATTGTCACAGCGGAAGAGCGGGAAGGTAAACTTGTCACGCGCACAGTCTCCATGCCCTCAGTGCGGCTCACAACCAGCATGGCCAAAGGCGTGTCATTTTACATGAAGAATCAGCCTCCATTGTCTGAGAACGAGGAAGAACCAGCAGGTAAGTGGGAGGAAACAGGAGGGGAAGGAAGACTCCTTTTAGGCTTGGGAAGGATATGAGCAAATGGCAAGTAAGACTTGGCACGATATCAAGTGTCACAGATGTTGCTGTTAACTACTGCCTCTTCATGTAGGAGTCCGATATTCTACTAGTTGCCAGAACTCTTGACAGGCCTCTACAAAGACACACAACTGGAGATGTCTCACGTAGCTCTCATGTTATATTGTTCTCTAAGACACATGTTATATTGTTCTCTAAGACACATGTTATATTGTTCTCTAAGACACATGTTATGTTATTCTCTAAGACACATGTTATGTTATTCTCTAAGACACGTGTTATGTTATTCTCTAAGATACATGTTATTTTGTTCTCTAAGACACGTGTTATGTTATTCTCTAAGACACATGTTATTTTGTTCTCTAAGACATGTGTTATGTTATTTTCTTATATCGAGGAAGTGACGATTGTATAATGTGGGTAAGTTGTGTTTGTAAATTTTAATATTAACTGCAATAAATCTGCAATTATATAACTGCAAAGGCAAGTAGCAGATTAATTATTCTGCCTCTTGATCAAACTTATATTTATTGACTCATGATGTCTGCAATATGTGTCAATGAAAACATCTGAAAATCTGATAAATCTGAAATGGTTGACAGCGTAAGCCTAAGAGCAGTTGGACATATGGACTCTGACAGGATGGTTGACAGTAAGCCTAAGAGCAGTCAGGACCTATGGACTCTGACAGGATGGTTGACAGTAAGCCTAAGAGCAGTCAGGGCGTATGGACTCTGACAGGATGGTTGACAGTAAGCCTAAGAGCAGTCAGGACGTGTGGACTCTGACAGGATGGTTGACAGTAATCCTAAGAGCAGTCAGGACATGTGGACTCCTGACAGGATGGTTGACAGTAAGCCTAAGAGCAGTCAGGACGTATGGACTCTGACAGGATGGTTGACAGTAAGCCTAAGAGCAGTCAGGACATATGGACTCTGACAGGATGGTTGACAGTAAGCCTAAGAGCAGTCAGGACATATGGACTCTGACAGGATGGTTGACAGTAAGCCTAAGAGCAGTCAGGACGTATGGACTCTGACAGGATGGTTGACAGTAAGCCTATGAGCAGTCAGGACATATGGACTCTGACAGGATGGTTGACAGTAAGCCTAAGAGCAGTCAGGACGTATGGACTCTGACAGGATGGTTAACAGTAAGCCTAAGAGCAGTCAGGACGTATGGACTCTGACAGGATGGTTGACAGTTAGCCTATGAGCAGTCAGGACATATGGACTCTGACAGGATGGTTGACAGTTAGCCTATGAGCAGTCAGGACATATGGACACTTCTCGTTTATGGATGAGTGTTTGTGGTGTCATATTTAGCCCCTCTGTCACTATCCTCAGACACCCCTGTAGCCACCCACCATCGGGGCGCATCAATGGGTTTCTCGGACGTCGGCAAGTCTTCGGCAGACGAGATGAAGTCACCAACGACGCCGCGGATGACACACAGTCCTGATACGACTGACACAGATGACCCAAAGTATGTCTTCATGGTTTTCACACAGCTGTGCGAAACAAGTAACTAATTAACCTGCGTGATTTTGTTTTCTTCAAGATATGTATGTGTATCATCTTTACACTGGCATTTGAGATTGTTTTCCAGCTCTGTGAAACTAGAAAATGTATACTTTGTTATCCGTGTTAGTAATAAAGTCATCTGTTGCTCTGTGAATGTTGTAAATGATTAGATTCTAAAGAATGGAATTCATTCACTGTGAATTATTACAACACGGTATGAGTGTTTGCGCCGTGCATCCCTGCTAGTAGTTCACTGTATGTTTCAATGATATTTGCATGCAGACATTTGTACACACATGAACACGCATGCATACATACCAATGCATGTACGCTTGCATGAATATCTGCATTCATGCACTTAGACCGTCCGCATGCCCACACACACACATCTATGCATGAATCCATATGTATGTAGCTGGCACTGTATGTAGTTTTGAGGATTTGCTAGTTGCTACAGCACATTCAAGGCTATGTTCCTGCTTAAGTTCTTATAAGGATGCAACTTGTTGTCTCCAGCAAAATTATTCTTTGGGATGGTTCAATATTTTCAACATTGCAACAGAAGTTTGACTTTTGTAGATGGGGTTGATATATAAAATAAATATTTCTTAGAGGGATGCACAAAAAAATAAAAAAATAAAACTGTTGTGCTGTCCATTGGTAGTGCCAGTCTAGACGTCCTGCGCGGTGTTGGCTTTGTTGAGATTGGTTAATGCTTCACATAGATACCTGTAGCATGGCTATGGATTGATCCACAGGTGTAGTTGGCCAGTAATTAACACATGCTACTGTAGATGCTGTTTTTGCTAGTTAGTTTACTAGTTGTTCATTGGTTCATGGGCTGTAGTCCTCTCATCGAAAACATGCATGTCCTCAGACCCAGGGCTAGCTATAATCAGTTTGCCGACCAAGTACACAGCATGCTGTCTTGAGACGGCCCCTGAGCATGCATGTTCTTAAGATGGCCCAGAGCATGCATGTTCTTGAGATGGCCCTGAGCATGCATGTTCTTAAGATGGCCCAGAGCATGCATGTTCTTGAGATGGCCCTGAGCATGCATGTTCTTGAGATGGCCCCCGAGCATGCATGTTCTCTGATAGAAACAACTTGTTTCTCGTCCGTCGTTCTATATCCCTCAACAGCTCCTTCTCCCTCTTTCTATATCCCTCAACAGCTCCTTCTCCCTCTTTCTATATCCCTCAACAGCTCCTTCTCCCTCTTTCTGTATCCCTCAACAGCTCCTTCTCTCTCTTTCTGTATCCCTCAACAGCTCCTTCTCCCTCTTTCTGTATCCCTCAACAGCTCCTTCTCCCTCTTTCTGTATCCCTCAACAGCTCCTTCTCCCTCTTTCTGTATCCATCAACAGCTCCTTCTCCCTCTTTCTGTATCCCTCAACAGCTCCTTCTCCCTCTTTCTGTATACCTCAACAGCTCCTCCCTCTTTCTATATCCCTCAACAGCTGCTTCTCCCTCTTTCTGTATCCCTCAACAGCTCCTTCTCCCTCTTTCTATATCCCTCAACAGCTCCTTCTCCCTCTTTCTATATCCCTCAACAGCTCCTTCTCTCTCTTTCTGTGTCCCTCAACAGCTCCTTCTCCCTCTTTCTGTATCCCTCAACAGCTCCTTCTCTCTCTTTCTGTATCCCTCAACAGCTCCTTCTCCCTCTTTCTGTATCCCTCAACAGCTCCTTCTCCCTCTTTCTGTATCCCTCAACAGCTCCTTCTCCCTCTTTCTGTATCCATCAACAGCTCCTTCTCCCTCTTTCTGTATCCCTCAACAGCTCCTTCTGCCTCTTTCTATATCCCTCAACAGCTCCTTTTCCCTCTTTCTGTATACCTCAACAGCTCCTCCCTCTTTCTATATCCCTCAACAGCTGCTTCTCCCTCTTTCTGTATCCCTCAACAGCTCCTTCTCCCTCTTTCAGTATCCCTCAACAGCTCCTTCTCCCTCTTTCTATATCCCTCAACAGCTCCTTCTCCCTGTTACTGTATCCCTCAACAGCTCCTTCTCCCTCTTTCTATATCCCTCAACAGCTCCTCCCTCCTTCTCCCTCTCTCTGTATCTCTCAACAGCTCCTTCCCCCTCTCTCTGTATCCCTCAACAGCTCCTTCTCCCTGTTTCTGTATCCCTCAACAGCTCCTTCTCCCTCTCTCTGTATCCCTCAACAGCTCCTTCTCCCTCTTTCTATATCCCTCAACAGTTCCTTCTCCCTCTTTCTATATCCCTCAACAGCTCCTTCTCCCTCTTTCTATATCCCTCAACAGCTCCTTCTCCCTCTTTCTATATCCCTCAACAGCTCCTTCTCCCTCTTTCTATATCCCTCAACAGCTCCTTCCACCAACAGCTCTTTCTCCCTCTCTCTGTATCCCTCAACAGCTCCTTCCAGTTTCTATGTCCCTCAACAGCTCCTTCTCCCTATCTCTGTATCCCCCAACAGTGCCTTCTCCCTCTTTCTGTCTCCCTCAACAGCTCTTTCTCCCTCTCCATATCCCTCAACAACTCCTCCCTCTCTCTGTATCCTGTATACTGTGTCGTTCCATCCACATCCCAAATGATCCCATTTGCAATGAATTTCTCCCAGTTTTCCCCACAGTCCACCAAATCTACCTTTGGCCTGTCATGTATCATTTCCATAAACATAGACTACATAATTTTGACCTAGCGTTTACCTCTCAGGGAACTGTGGTTTATCTTCAAATATTTTGTTTGAATCTCTCGGTCTTCATCGGCGGACAGACTTCACTAGAAGAAGACGGAGATTCTGTCAAAATATTCAATGACACAACCACAGTTTGTTGAGAGGTAAAAATATGTATAATTTACATTCCAAGAAAGCAGAACGTCGGTCCACTCAGGGATAAGCTACTTATGTACAGAGACCACCGAAGTGTAACATAGTGTTATGTATAACATCATCTGTGTTGTCAGAAGTATATGACTACATTTCTCTTCCTGGGACTTCTACGCTAGTTTGTGTTGACAATTAAACCTTCTCTTACAATGCTGTCATTATTTATGCTGTTCTACATTGCTCTGTGGGTTATTTGTCTGGGTGAAATAAAATAGGAACACATTCAAGATAAATAATTATAACTGTAAGTAAAATACATTAAGTAAAACAGTAATGTGGTTGTAACTTATGGACATGGGCGTCTGCAATTATTTATATGAATTATTTATCTTGAATGGAATTATTTCGGACATATATTCATGAGCTCAAAGTATATGTTAGATATATGTATTTATATATAATATATAATATATATATATAAGATGTAAAGGTAACAGTTTTAACGAATGTAACAAACTGGGATCTAACTTCGTTACATGCTACTAAGGAAATATGTTTAAAGGACAACTGACATTTGAATATATTCTTATAGCAGTGTGGAGCAATATAGAGCAGCATGTATAGGCGTTTTCATGTAACTGCGAGGGAGTGAATGTCTAGGGATTGTAACAGGGTTTCCACTAGCACTGCTTAATAGGGCTTCGTACACATCCAGTCTCGGTGGATGAGATAGTTATATACAATCTACAATGCGTGCTGTTACGGCAACATATGGTCACCCATATGTTGACAGAAGTGTCCGAACATCCATTTGTGGTGGATTTTATTATGTTTTGGCTTTGCACTTCACTGCCAGCATGCTTGTTTGCAAAATTAATTGGCACACGTTTATGTACATTATCGACTCATCCGTTGGTTACCCTTTCACTGCCGCAGCCCCCTCAGCAGGTTAAAGTCATCTGTGTTAACCTTGGTTTGTTTCAGTCTGATACTTGTTCAGCAGGCTGATTGTTGCTTCTTAACCTTTCAGCGATGTGCAAGTTGATGAACAGACGTTGAAAGCACTCAACCAGTCAGGCAGCTCCTCAAATTCTAGTCTTTCTATCATTTCTAACAGGTAAGTTAATGTCATGTATGCCGAACAAAGCGTTGATAAATTTTGTTAAGTCAAACAGGTGTTTTATTTTTGTTCAGTGCCAGTGAAAATGAAGTGTAATTAGTTAGTATTAGTTAGTACTGATCCCTGTGCAAAACGTTATTTTTGTTCAGTGCCTTTGTAACACAACAGTAAATGAAGGGCAATTAGTTAATATTGATTCATGTGTAAAACAATGTTCTAGTAAATAAGCCTAGGTAACATGAAGAAAATACAAAATACAGAAAGAATCTAAACTGGATTAGCAGGTGGACAATAGCAGGTGGACATCGAACAACAAAGATTCAGGTGTAAAACTGTATGTTACACCTTTATCACAGGTAATAAACACTATACCTGTGTTAAATGGAAGTGTCTGTTGTTGTTCTCCTCTTTATCCCTGTAGTCTGGGGTGAGGCTGGCACCGATACTAGCCGTCGATTTTTGTTTCCCATTCTTCACTGATCCCATTTCACTGCTGTCTCCACCACCCGTTTCCACTCCCCATCCCTCACTCCTCACCTTACACTCCTGCCAAACCTTTCCATGCAGTCCTCTCATCTCCGTCTTCCTCTTCTCCTTCTACCCTCCACTCTAAGCGCATACAGTCTCGTCATCAACCATTCCCCTTCCATTCCTTTCATGTGCCAGCCTACTTTAACCGACTCCTCGTCATCTATTGTTTTCACTCGCAGTTCTTCTCACCCAGTTATACCTGCAAACCTGCAGATCTTGTTTTTCCTTCATTGCCATGGTCTCTAGGCCGTATAGGTAGGCTGGTGTTATGCATGAGCTAAGCACCTTTCCTTTTAGCTTTCAATATATGTATCTCCCATCACCCCTTCCATTTTCCTCTATGCACTCACCTCAGCTTGTATTCTCGTGTGAATTTCTGTCTCCATGCCACCGTCCCTGCAAACCACTCCACCCAGGCATGTAAAGCTGTCTCGTTGGTTCAGTTTCTTCCCTTCCAGTTTTATCTCTAGATCTTTGTTGCTGCCCAACCCAAAGCACCTCCATCTTCCGTCTTAGAAGTTTTCTCTAAAAATCTGTTGTGTCATTGACGTTGATGACGTGTTGCCTTGTGACACCAGTAGGAGCTTTGACAGTCCAAGCAATTCCAATGAGGTGTTGAATGACATCAACTCCAACCCTGAGACGACGACACTGTCATCGACGGTGTCATCAGCATCAGCTGCCCAGCTTCAGCTCCAGAGGCATCATCACGATGACTCTGACTTTGAGGCTGAGATTGAGTTACCACCACTTGACACAATCATCCCTAAAGACATATTGCGCAAGCTGAAACCAAAGGAGAAGAAACGGCAGGACGTGTTGAACGGTCAGTCTGTCTGCTAGCAACTTCTAGGTTCAAACCTCTTAGCCTGCGACCATGCTACCCTCCTGGTTGCATAGAAACCAACCCTGAGGGTGCACCCCTGGAAGACTGGTAACGTAAATCTGTAAGATTGCAAATGAACCCATATGATTATCTATTTAATTTTGGTTAAATCATTAGACAAACTAGTACATATTTTTACTATATCTGGTCAAAATTCAGCAAAAATGGCAGAAGTTGTCTGGCTCAGTATAGCATAAAACTATTCATACTTTCACTAATCACACGATCTAATGATCAAAGTCAATTCTTTCAATGATTTTAGCAAAAGTACAAACTATTATTAAACCAACTGTGTGTATTACTTAACTACACACACCCTACAAACGTGAACATCAACGAACCTGATTCACAATGGGCTAAATCAGTTGAGGAGAGTCTTAATTGAGCTGTGGCGTGTTAATTGATCCGTGATGTGTTAATTGAGCAGTGACGTGTTAATTGAGCTGTGACTTGTTTCAGAGTTGATTCACACAGAGAAGGCCCACGTGCGCAACCTGAAGGTGATGCACAAGGTGTTCCTCGCACCCATGAATCAGGAGTCGTGGATCCCCTTCGAACTAGTCAAATTATTGTTTCCAAATCTTGAGGAGATCATACAAGTGCATAGTATGTAACTTTGGATATTCGAGAAGTCATAGAATGGGTGCATGTATGTTTGCAGCTTGTGAATGGATGTATGTTTGTGAACATGTGCACACAAAAGCGTGCATTTTGAATGTTTTCAATATGTAGTGTTTGTGATTTTGTCGGCAGCAGTAATGATATAGGATGGAACACAACATGCTGATTTTAATGTTTTGAATTGAATTCTTTGATACTTGAATTTAATGTTTTGATACTTGGATTTAGAATGATCCAAACAGGGTGACAAATATTATATAAATTCAGTTAAGGCAAGAAAAACTTCTTGTGATTGTGTAGAAAAGTGAAGTATGATCTAGGAAACAGTTATTCAGACTATTCACTTTTTGGTGTTGAATGAAGATCACCATAAACAGCAGTGAAACTATACTAAGCTTTGTAAACCAAAATTGTGCCTAAGTCAGACAGATACAAAAATTAATCAAACTAATTTAATGTATTTATATTTCCAGGTGCGTTAAACAATGAATTCAAAGCGCGAAAGAAGATAAATCCTGTGATACAAAACATAGCTGATATTTTACTTAGCATGGTAAGTTCTTTTTGATGGCCTAAGAGCAGGGATAGTGATTGTGTTAATTGGTTGATGGCCTAAGTGCAGGGATAGTGATTGTGTTCATTGGTTGATGGCCTAAGAGCAGGGATAGTGACTGTGTTCATTGGTTGATGGCCTAAGTGCAGGGATAGTGATTGTGTTCATTGGTTGATGGCCTAAGTGCAGGGATAGTGATTGTGTTCATTGGTTGACAGCCTAGGAGCAGGGATAGTGACTGTGTACATTGGCTGATGGCCTAGGAGCAGGGATAGTGACTGTGTACGTTGGTTGATGGCCTAGGAGCAGGGATAGTGACTGTGTTCATTGGTTGATGGCCTAGGAGCAGGGATGGTGACTGTGTACATTGGTTGATGACCTAGAAGCAGGGATAGTGACTGTGTACATTGGTTACAGTTCAGCGGAGAGGCGGGAGAGAAGTTCCGCACGGCCTCTGCCATCTTCTGCCGCAACCAGTCGCATGCCTTGGAAACGCTGAAGAACCGACAGCGGAAAGACCAGAAACTACAGCAGTTTCTTCAGGTCAGTCGATGAGATCTGTATGCCACATCATCAAATGTAGTGATAATTGAAATGTCATCTTCCAGAAAATTTGGACGTAGATGACAAATTTGTAGACTCTCAATAAGCCATTGGCATCCTTGTCCACTTGCCGTCTGGACCTTTTGCCTTGGATGGCAATCTTGTTAAACTGTGGTCACTTTCGTCATCAAGGAGTCCATTTACTCACATTGTTGATGGTGTTTCTCTTCTGTAGCATACACCTGTGGCTGCAGCCTGATGACACACATGTGGCCTGATGGCATACACCTGTTGATGTGGCTTGATGACACACAACTGTGGTTGTGGCCTGTGTGGTTGTGGCCTGTGTGGTTGTGGTTGTGGCCTGATGGCATATACCTGTTGCTGTGGCCTAATGAGGCACCTGTGGCTGTGGCTGTGGCCTGATGGCGTACACCTGTTGTTGTGGCTTGATGGGGCACCTGTAACTGTGGCCTGGTGACACACCTGTGGCTGTGGCCTGATGGCGTACACCTGTTGTTGTGGCTTGATGGGGCACCTGTAACTGTGGCCTGGTGACACACCTGTGGCTGTGGCCTGATGGCATACACCTGTGGCTGTGGCCTGATGATGCACCTGTGGCTGTGGCCTGATTGCATACACCTGTGGCTGTGACCTGATGACACTCATGTGGCCTGATGCCATGGCTGTGGCTTGATGACACACCTGTGGCTGTGGCCTGATGACGCACCTGTGGCTGTGGCCTGATTGTACACACCTGTGGCTGTCATGTGTGCTGATGGCACACACCTGTGGCTGTCATGTGTGCTGATAGCACACACCTGTGGCTGTCATGTGTGCTGATGGCACACACCTGTATGGCGGTGTGTGTATAACTGAAAAAAGTTGCCATGGCTGTGGCTTGATGACACACCTGTGGCTGTGGCCTGATGACGCACCTGTGGCTGTGGCCTGATTGTACACACCTGTGGCTGTCATGTGTGCTGATCGCACACACCTGTGGCTGTCATGTGTGCTGATGGCACACACCTGTGGCTGTCATGTGTGCTGATGGCACACACCTGTGGCTGTCATGTGTGCTGATGGCACACACCTGTGGCTGTCATGTGTGCTGATGGCACACACCTGTAGCTGTCATGTGTGCTGATGGCACACACCTGTGGCTGTCATGTGTGCTGATAGCACACACCTGTGGCTGTCATGTGTGCTGATGGCACACACCTGTATGGCGGTGTGTGTATAACTGAAAAAAGTTGCAATGATAATTCAGATTTGTTGTGATTTTGCCTCCAGGAGCAGTCTCAAAATCCGATGTGCCGCAGGTTTGACCTCAAGGATCTCATACCAACAGCTATGCAACGGTTAACCAAGTACCCACTTCTGATAGAGAACCTGCTCAAGTACACGTCTTGTGAGTATTGCTGATGGTTTATGATGATCTCAAAACATTGATGTAGGACAAAACACAAGAATGGTTTCATCGTCTGTTCTTTCCTTTGTCTTACATCTCTGCGTTATCGCTCTGTTATCCCCCAAACATAGTTTATTTTCCTATCACAGTTCATGCGGCTGCTGATTTTGAGCACAGTTCATGCGGCTGCTGACTTTGATCACAGTTCATACGGGTGCTGTCTTTGAGCACAGTTCGTACGGCTGCTGACTTTGAGCACAGTTCTTGCGGCTGCTGACTTTGATCACAGTTCATGCGGGTGCCAACTTTGAGCACAGTTCATGCAGCTGCTGACTTTGAGCACAGTTCATGCGGCTGCTGACTTTGACCACAGTTCATGCAGCTGCAGACTTTGAGCACAGTTCTTGTGGCTGCCGACTTTGATCACAGATCATGCGTGTGCTCATTTTGATCACAGTTCATGCGGGTGCTCACTTTTATCACAGTTCATGACTTTGAGCACATGTAGGCATTTTTGTGCTATGACAGCTGAAGTTCCACCTTGCCAAAGTTGCACACAGATGGATGTCATTCAAAGTTTCATGCTACGTAAAGAGGGGTTAAATTACTTTCTCACGGATGAATGATTTAAGATAATCCCTTACCATGGTGAAATTATTGCTCATTGAATGTTTAGTTGATAGATTAAAACGCATGTTGGGCATTGCACCTAGGGTTTCTGTGGTGTTTCTTGCTGGTCTTTTTAAAGGAATGTTTTAGCATGATAACATAATCATTCTTATCCCATGATCAGTTATCATTGTCTTTGCAAAATATGTCTTTCTAATTGTATGGTCTGAATATATGGTCAAAAGTAGGTGTCACAACAATATTAGGTATTTATACAAACATAAATATTGTAGACCACCATTAAATATGTGCAGCTTTGCTCAACTTCATGATTAGAATCAAATCCTTGAATTAGCTGTTGTTGTTTTTGTTGTCACCAAAGCCTGCCTCATTTCTCCCGTTAACCAAATATGACCTGATCACGCGCACTTTGACCTGCAGCGAACACAGAGGAGCATCGCAACCTGCAGCGCGCCCTACAGTGCAGTAAGGACATCTTGAACTATGTCAATCAGGCGGTGAAAGACAGCGAGAACCATCAAAAGTTGGTTGAGTTACAGCGACGACTTGTCATGCGGCCCATTGAGAATGCCATGCAGAATGTGCTGGCCGAGTACAAGGTCAGTGAGACGGCATAGAATCGATCAGGCGGGTTTACTGAGTGATGTAACAGGTTGTTATTACAAAACTACAGTGTTCTGTTATATTCAATGGGGACTTGGACACTGAAGCAGTGAATATGGGCCACCTTGTGTAGTACACTTAGTCAAAACATTGACAATTAATAATAAATTTTATTTAGGAAATGAAACGTTTGTAAAAATGAGATGAATGATAAATTGCTTGTCTGGACATACCAAGCTAAGTTAGGCGAGTGATTTGTTAGTTTTGTTTCACCTATCTGGTGGCGCCACCGTTCACTGTTGTCCAGATTTTGATTTAACAAGATTGCCATCCAAGGCAAAGGCCCAGATGGCAAGTGGACAAGGAAGCCATTGGTTTATCGAGAGTCCAACATTTTTCATCTATGTGTAACCCGCCCTCCTCAGATATGTATCAGCCTTGTTTTTAAACATATTCACGCTGCTAGCAGTTACACAATCTGTAGATAATTTGTTTCATTTGTTCCATACTTTCTGACATCCAATCTACACTGATCCTTGACTAATGTTACCTCATGTCCTCTAGTTCTACTATCTTTCTTGAGTGATAAAAAATATTTCTATCAATATTTTCATACCCATTCAGTGTCTTAAAAACTCCAATTTGATCTCCTCTTAACCTACTTCATGCAGACCTTACTTCTCACACACAACCGAATCACACCCTCCGTTGTCTCGGCTGTGAACCCTATATCACCCCAACATACATTTTGCAAAGGCCAACAGTGCCATTGTTCTTTATATGAATGTTGTCACAATGCATGGGGCCTAATTAACCAAATCACAAAAGTTATGGGCACTAACGCTAACCACACGACAGGAAATAAAATAATAATAATAAAATATGAGATTTATGTAGCGCCACAATCACCTGTAGTGTAAAAATGCTTGTAACAATAATGCAACAGAAAGTATACATGGATTTAAATAATTGCAATTATAAATTAATTTGAAGTGACCTTCTTTTGAAAAAACACGTGTATCATTCATTCAGTTGTATCCTCTTGCAAGGTGGTTATCAAAATTGACTGAGCCACGTCATAGACACTTCTGCAGTGGCTCATGAGAGATGGAGTCCACGGCAGGTTACACATTTACCCCCTGTTGGATCTTTTACTTCCCCTGGCATAAACACCAGATAGAAGGGACCAACGGCTTTTAGTGTACCCTTGACCAAAAGTCCAATGCTCTACTACGTAGACCACTGCCCTACATTTATATTTAGCTGCAAGTGAGTGAGTTCTGTGCTCTTCTCACTTCAGTTAACGCGAGGATGTATTTTACTAATTCATTCCCTATTTTAATGATGTCCACTGCTTGTAGAATCTTGATCTGACCCGGCACAAGATGATCCATGATGGCCCACTGACATGGCGGGTCGGCAAGTCAAAGCAGATCGACCTGCACGTGGTTCTCCTGGAGGACATCCTTGTCCTGCTGCAGAAGGTGGACGACCGCCTGGTGCTGCGCTGTCAGAGCACCACTGTGGTCGCAGGCAAGGAGGACACCAAGTTCACACACAGTCCCATCATCAAACTCACCAATCTACTCACCAGGAATGTTGCTACTGGTAGGTTTGTCGGTCTGTCGGTCGGTCAGTCCGGTCCGGTCAGTCGGTCCATTTTTACATGGTTTTGTGCATTGTATGCATGGCTTGAGGTTGGTGAAAGTCCAACAATAAATTTAAATGTCTTTAAGATTTGTCAGTTGTCAGTGAAATTGGGTTTAGAGTTGGAAAAGTTGGGTATCTTTGTGAGTCCATAGTAATATTAATGATGAAAGTATTCAACTGGTTTCTGTATTTACTAGCAAGTGAGGTATTTTCATGACTGCATCAGAATTTAGATTCTGGTAATGATGAATTCTTGAAATGATATCATGCATCAGTGCTACACCACTCTTTCTCCTGTTTGGTTATTAAAGCTTTCCAAAGATTGTTGTTTTCCTACTTTGTTTTACTTTTTAATGTGTAAAAGTTGATACATTTAGAAATATAACCATTTCATATAATTAGGATGTTGTTCCAAGGAACTTTCTTGTTTGCTCATTGGCTCTTGTAATGAAAGACCAGTCTTATGCAGTGTTTTCTCTCAACAGATAAACGGGCCTTCTTCCTCGTGAGCACATCGGGTCTTGGACCCCAGATCTATGAACTAGTCACAAACACTGTCGACGAACGGAAAAAGTAAGTGCAGCGTTTATTTCTTCAGGTTTCACATCATCTTGACAGAACAATGTTAAACAAATAAATACACTGCCTAACTGTTTAGTAGCTGTGTACAAAGCTGATGTCATTGGTGGTATGCAAAATGTAGACAATTTGTGTTTTTCAAGATGACGATTAATGTGTTTGTTTGATTTCTAGACAGTAGTTGTGCAAAAATCCTACTTGATCAAGTTTATGTAAAATGAAACACGAACATTCTTATTGTAAATTTTATTATGTATGATTCTAGTTAGTTATGCTAACTATTATACCTTTATAATATGGTAGGTAAGGTAAAGTCATCCCCCAGGCATTACGCCTTAGGAAGCCAGGAAGGCTTATATGGCCAGTGCTTAAACCTGGTTTCTGTAGTGCGAAGCAACTTAGAGTGCAGTTATACTGACTCTCCTGGACGGGACACTAGTCCATCGCAGGTACCTTCCAAACAGTGTTTGTACTCATTTGCAGCTGAGTAGACTGAGGCAAAGTAGGGTAAACGAAATTGCCTAAGCTTCGAAAACTAACCGTGACCAGTGTGGGTCTTGAACTCGCAACCCTCGAATTTAGAGCCCAACACCTTAACCACTAGGCCACGGCTGCCACCTTTATAATATAGGGTCTGCAAAACAATATTTAAATATATATTAAACATGATGTTTTAGTCCGACTGA